>BMAO01014877.1:0-31501 GCA_019973975.1 Trichonephila clavata | reverse complement strand
AGCAAAAACTATTGTATGGATTCAAATAGCAGGAAAAGATTGTGTTTACAAAAACAAGGGACAATTCAAACTTAAAAGAAAAACATCGTTTGAAAGGAAACATCGCAGACATATTTACTCATTAAAGTCGAAAACAAATTATTTAAAAATTATAAGATAACTTTATTTCATTCATTATATTTTGTCAAATATATTTATATTATTTGAGATCCATTGACTAAGTGGTAGCCTATCGAGCTTCCACACCACAGGTCCGGGGTTCAACCTCCGGGCTGGTAAGGTCAACTCAGCCTTTTATCTCTTCAATGGCTCGATAAACGAGTGCCGGCTTGCTTGGGAACTAAACACTGGGATTTTCATGTCAGACTGACCACCTAACTGGAGCATCTGCTCATGCACCTCAGTGTATAAGATCACAAAAACTGAGAAAGTCTCAGAAGATCTTGGCCCTCATGAGCTGTTGCACCACTGCGAGTTTAGTTTCGTATTATTTAAGATTTGTTAAAATGTAAATCATTTTTTTAAAAAAACAAAAAATATATGTGACTTTTTGAAAAAATGTTAATACACAATTGTCAGTTTCGAACAATTACAATATTATTACGAACAATGATTTTTTAAGTTCTTTAAAAAAGGAAATGAGTAAAATGGGACTATTAATAACTTTTTTCTAAGACAATTAATAAATACAACATATATATATAAAAAGAGAACTTTTTAATACTTTTTTAATTTACTAGATGTCTTCATAAAACAATCGTTGAAAGAAATGAAAAAAAAAATGAATATAATTCTATAAAAAGTAAATATTTTCAATCGACGTTCAGCGAATTCATGAAGTAAACCAAAATCATAAAATATCGATATGGCATTCAAATTTTTGGAAAATTGGAAGGAAATCGTAATATTTTTTCAAATATATTAGTTTTTTGTTGAGTCAAAGTATTTTTACAATTCAAATAATTTTAAATTATTTCTTTCTGCATTGATGTACATAAAATATACCTTCCAATTTGGGTTTGGAAATATGAAATTTAAAAACGTAGTTACTGCTATACTACATTTTTCAATCTAATATATGTAATGCCGTATATATCAATAGAGCTCTTTCTTTGTAATTTCGTGAACTATGTGTTTTGACATTATTCAAATACGTTATCAATATCTATGAAACTAAAGAAAACCCTCAAAGTAAAGAATATAAATATAACAAAAAGAAGTCACTTTGTATATCAGGTGTATATTTATAAATTCATTAAATTTCACGTTATTTATAATATTTTTCAATTTGTATTGCAACATTTTTCAGCACTTGATTATTTTTCATTAGTTTTAAAAAGTTTACTATACAAAGGAATTTTTAAACTAGTTTTTGTGAATTTTTGGAATATTAAAAGTATGATAAATGTTCTATACATATATATACAATATGCCATCCTGATTTTGTATAATCCTCATTTAATTACCATTTTCTCTAAATAACCATTAAATTAAATAAAATCTGTTCATGGAGATAAAAAAAAATGCTATCAATATTAAAATGCAAAACTTATTTCACTAAAATAAGCAGCAAGGCAATATTCTTAAATATTACAAAACGTTTAAATGCTAAAAGCGAAATATTAGAAAAATTGAAAAAAGGAGATTTAGCTTCAATTTTCGTTCAGAATGATTTATAAAGAATGCAGCATTAGAGAAAAAATTAAATACCTCTATAGATGCAATTTATAGAAGTATAGCAAGGATACAAGTATTTATCATAATCGCAGCCCCTTGGGAAATTGGTGGTGGTGCTGGTACTGGCACTTGTGGAATTTGGGTAGACGGAATGCTTTTGCAACGGTCAATACCCCAAATAAAAGAAAAATGTTCAGCAATCCACAGTGCTTCATTTCTTTTAGTTTTCCGATAAATGTGCAATAGTATTGTAGACCATTGTAAGAAAAGAGATTTTTTTATACCAGCTTTTTAGGAAAAGTTTTCTGGCTCTTCGTGATTAGAAATAAGGTTAATGGCAACGTTCAACAATGACCAAACATTAATCTTCATGAGAGCAAAACAATATAATCAGTGCAGGAAACCAAAAACCCTTTGTTTGTCTAAAAAAAACATTAAATGAACTGAGGTAGTTTCCATGTTGCGCATGCATGTCTTAACCTCACAAAAAGTACGTAACCGGATTATTTGAGATCCAAAATTCAGTGATCGCTGTTACTAACATATAGATTAACATATCAGGAACAATTCTCTTCTTTTTATTAATTAATCGTAACAAAGGGTTCGTGTCATTATAAAATAAAATATATTTAATGCGGAAATTTTGAAGTATTGCATTATAAAGGGATTCTATTCAAAGAACAAAACATGATTTCCGCTAACTTATGATCGTTATTTAATAGTCTCTGCGTAAATAAGGAAAAATTATTCACAATATTTCCATCAAATTATTCCCTCTTAGCTTTAAGATCCATAATATCCGTTCAATAACTACTTCCAAGTAACCCTCAAATCAAATCAAATAAGTCTGCTCTATTTTGGTGATAATAAATAAAAATCGAGTGCAATATCATACCTCCCTTCATTAACAATTACATCTGGATACGGATTTGCATTCCTGATGCACTTTAATGCAGACAAAAGCGCGCGTAAACGGTTTCGAAGTACCTGCAATGTTAATGAGGAATTGCATACACTATTTGTCTGATGTATCTCCACAGAAAAAAGTCCAGAGGGGGCTCAAGTCAGGTGAATGCGCACCGCATTCAACGCAACCACCAAACCCGATCACATGTTGCTGGAATGTGGCTCGAATGTGTTTTCTGAAACTTGATTCGAGGTGCGGCAGGGTGCCGTAGTGTTGGAACTATATCTTCCAGAGGTAACTCAATGGGAAATTCTGTAGAAAATCTGATATTAAGTCATAGCAATCATGTCAAATGTGCCTTCTAATTTCAGCATTCGTTTAAGAGAGTGTCTTCTCTTACAAAATAAAAATGCTACTGAAATACTTTGTTTTTGACTTCTTTTCATGTATCTCGCATTTTTTTTATAAGATTTCGAAATTTATCCACTAGGTGGTGCTGTAAGCAGTTTTTTGTGTGCAACAATTGGCAACTGAACAGTACATGGTCCCCACTATTAAGACTACACACACAGATCTTATACTTCATAAATTATTGCGTTAATAACGGACTTTAGCGGGCACATTGTGTATATATATTTATATATATAGTACACCAGTCAATAAGCCTCCAGTCTAACAAAGAAAAAAATATTTTTAAGAAATTTGATTTTATTTATCAATAAACTCTCTTTTCAAAGTGATGCAATCTTTTCAACGAACACTCAAAAACTTTCAGATTCAGTTTTTGTAGAATTTTGCTTTCAAAACAGTTTGGAAATCACTTCTTCATTTTAACCAAATATCTTTCCAAGGAGTCTCTTCTTTCATGTTTGCAAAATGACTACCTAGCTCACGCTACCTCTGAGTAACAGAGCTGGCTCACAACAGTATATAGAAAGCACACTTTTGAGATAAAAAAAGATGAGGCATTGAAGAAAAAGTCTGTGATCAGAACAATGAAAAAAAAAGATGATGCTTACTTAAATATCAGAAGCATGACGTCATCATTGACTTGCGACCACATAAAAAGTAGAAAATCAGCGCACATAGTGTTAGGCAACTTAAGCCCTGAAATAATGTCTCTACTTATGCTAGAATGATATATAAACATGAGAAGAAGGAGGAGTTTTTGGGAAGGACCATACTGTTATATCATGATCTTGTACAACCGTAAGACAGATTGATGGAGGTCAGATAGTGACAGCATTAGGAATTGATAGAAAAATTATCGTCATAAGGACGAAAGAAGACCAAATAATGATCACAATATTTTACCAGCTGGGTACAAAAAACAGACGGCAGATGTCCATTGTGATGACTTTCATAAATTTGATTGTTCGTCTTCCTCTAAGAACAGCATACCTTTCAGCATCCCGTAAGGCCCAACTTTTTTATTTATGAACCGAGTAGAAATAGATAATAAATATCACAACAACGGGGATGGGTTTATTTTAGCATTTTTGTACGGAGTTTCTAGCATTAAAAATTAAATTATAATCAGCATATTGAATTTCTCTCTATATATAGTTTTTAAAAAAGCCCAGTGGCTTAGTAGTTAGTGCATCGCGCTTCCACACCACTGGTCCGAGGTTCATACCCCGAGCTAGGCGAGATTGACTCAACCTTCACCCTTTCAGTGGGTCCATAAAATGAGAACCAAGCTTGTCTGGGAACTTAACATTAGGGGTTTTGCGACTGGCAGACCACCTGACCGAAACATCTTCTCAGGGCCTAAGGTCACGTATACTGAGTTAAGCACAATAGTCCTTGGCCCTCATGGGCTGTTGCGCCACTAAGTTAAGTTAAGTTATAGTTTATAAAAAATAATCCTAGGATTTTGTTTGACTACCTAAATTATCAAATAGCAATAATGATATTTAAATGAAAAATAATTCAGTATAACATGAAATTCTTATAAATGAGTAGGTTGAAGTGAGTGAATTTTTTTTGGCGTGAGGATATCTATGTAATGCACCCATGCGGTTTCCCGCTACCTCCCACATACGGGGATCACACCCCGATCTATACCATGCGGGCGATAATCTTAACTTATGCTGTGTGGTAATTTCGTTACCATTTTATCCATTTATTTGTTTGTCCTTTAATAAATTGTGCTATCGGGAAAGGTGTGACGAACTTATTTTACAAAAAGAATTACAATTGATAGCAGAGCGGGGTTGAACTGTGTGAATTAAAAAATGTTTTTCCCTGTTATAGATACCATAATGATTACCGATTTAAATAGAACGAACTATTTTTATAGACACTTAAAATGAAGGCCGCCTTAAGCTTAAAAATATTGTATACACAATGGTTACCAAAGAAAAACCCGAAGACCTTAGCTGTTAGGAAGATTCAGTGTGAGGCCAGAGGAATTCGGATGCCTTTGTGTACGAAGGCTGTCAGAAAGTATCGATACTGAATTTATTCTATTTTATTCCAGAAAAACCCTTAGCGGAGGGACTGCGCGCATCATGCGCGTGCATATTTCACCTTGTCTCACAAAATTCGGCAGGTCTGTACAGCGCGCCGTTCAGTCACACTGACTTCTTTCACGTGGGTGTTTGCGTGCGTTTCGTCGAAAAAAGAAAATGTGTGAAAACAGGGATCAGCGATTCTGTATCAAGTTTGCTTAAGCTCGGTAAAACGGGCACCGAAACCTACGAGATGATGAAAACAGCATTTGGAAATGAGGCGATGAGTCGTGCTCCGGGTTTTCGAGTGGTTCCGGTGATTCAAGGAGGGTCGTCAATCAGTGAACAGTGATCCCCGTTCTGGACGCCCATCCACCTCTCGCAATGAGGACAAAATTGCACAAGTGAATGCTGTGGTGGGCTCTGATCGTCATTTAACAGGAGTGTCACATTTCCGTAGGATCATGTGATGAAATTTAAGGAAGGACTTGAACATGCGCCGAGTGTCTGCAAAGTTTGTGCCGCGTCTCCTCACTGAGGATCAGCAACTCCAAACGACTGTTCCAATTCCATTTTTCCTCTTTCCCAAGATCAAGAACACCTTAAAAGGACACCGGTTTCAGGACATTGAAAGCGTAAAACAGAATTCGACACCGCAGTTTCAGACCATCCCAAAGTCTGAGTTCCAGAAATGTTTCGAGGACTGAAACATCGTTGGGCCAAGTGTGTACTGCCAATGGAGCATATTCGAAGGAGATTGACTCAAAACCTGTTTTGTATGTATGTTTTTGCATAATAAATTCAGTATCGATACTTTTGAACAGCCCTCGTATAAAAGATATTCCTAGCCGACAACCAGGCGTTGCAGTTTGCGCCGGAGGACAACTCGAAATGCTGTGGAAAAATTTAGAAGGGACTTTCAATCGGATACACGGAGGACCGAAAAAATTAACGCGGCAATAAACTCAAAAGCCTGTTCATGAAGAGAAGAGAAACCGTTGTTTATTATATCGTAAGAGCAAGGGGTATCTCGACAAAGTGTCACTCTCTGGGCTTAGACGTCTCACAGGTAGAAATGGTGTACCATATAGTTTGAGGACTAAATAGAAAATTCCCTCAAGTGTGGAAAATTTTAAATGGAAAATCAATGGAAGAAATCCTCTAAATTCTACGGGAAGAAGATACCTCCATCAACTTACCATCAAAAAATGGTATAGATGGAATAAGTGCTGAAGCATTTTGTTCTAGGAAGAAAAATGAAAGACAAGCGAAGCTTTTCTATATTTGCAGAAGGTGAAATCATCTAGCAAGGGCTTGTTTTTACAAAAATAAAAACACACGAAACAGAATGACCCCAAGAAATAATTCATCTAGAAATCAAGGTACTTCTTCGAATTCAGTTTTCACAGCTTCGAAGCGCGAAGAAAAGTTCTGAGATAACACTTGGTTCCTGAACAGTTTAGCATCTTGCCATATGGTCAAAGACCCTACGCGGTTTCAACAAATGTCCCGAAGTTATGGACATTTTATTTAGCAGATAAAGATTCCAAAATTGTAAGTCAAGGAACGGGAAACATTTGAGCTAAAACTTGAGTACAAAACATTGTAATTTTATTAATTTAAAAATCACTAATATTAGTTATGTTCCTCAATTAAGGCGTAATTAACTGTATGTAACATGTTTAATGGATAAAGGCTGTAAGATTAAATCAGGAAATAATTGTGTATTGATATATGGTAAATATAATAAGTTAATCGCAATAGCATTTAAAAATAATAATAGATTAGAAATAAAATTAGAACCTGTGTATAATTCTGAATGTTATTTTTCTAACCAATCTGTGGCGTATGTATGCGCGTCTCTACTAACACCTTGGGGATTCTTTAAGAGAAATAATTATTTCTCAAGATGTTAGTAGAGCCGCGTATAGTTCCGTCATAAATCTACTAATAATTATGAAATTTGAATTAAAAGGTTATTATGTCATTTAAATTGTAAATATATACTTAAAATGAATGAAAGATTATATTGATATTTATAATGTAAATAGTTTCAGAGGTGAAACTTGTGATATAAGTACGGTAACCAGAAAAAATCATCGTAGTATTCAAATAAGTCAGAGTTCATAAATTCTTGAGTTGCTCCATGCCGACCTGTATGGTCCAATTAATATCGAATCATATGGTGGGGCAAAATATTTTATGGTAACAGTAGATGATTTTTCTGACATATACTTTACTTATTTCTAAAAAAATGAATATGAAGTATCTAACATATTTTCTCAAATTAAAAATAAAATTTGAAAATTTCGACTGACAAAAGTATTAAATGATGAGAACTGATCATGAGTTAGAATTTGTAAATGAACAACTTGATACTTTCCTTGCTAAATCAGGAATATTTCATGATAAAACTATTCAATACAACAGTGAAAAAAATGGTAAAGCAGAAAGAGTGAACCACGTTCTTCTAGAAGGAGCTAGATCTTTGTTATATGAAAATAAGCTTCCTTTAAAATTTTGGGCTGAAGCTATTAATTGCAGTACTCAGGTATCTAATGTAACACCACGGAATAGGAAAGAAAAAATCCCATTAGATATTTTGGACAGGTAATAAACCGAAATTAAATTATCTTAAACAATTTGGCTGTGTGGCCTATTTTTACGTTTCGAAAATGTTAAAAGATAAATTTGAAGTTCCAGGAAGACGAGGAATTGTATATATATATCAATATATATATATATATATATATATATATATATATACATATATATATATATATATATATATATATATATATGGATTCTTGGGATTTATTAGTCTTCTTTTGAATTATTTACTGCTATATATATACATATATATATATATATATATATATATATATATATATAAATTTACGCTGTTTGGGGAAGGTTGAGATCTCACAAAACACTGTTTAAGCCTGTTTCAATGTCCTAAACCAGAGACAGCTCGGGAAATCATAATAGTTTTTCCCCTCTAGCTAAACTTCTCTTTTTTGGTTTGTCATGGTTCCATGTTCTTGCTTCTTTCGGTCTGATCTTAACATGTCTTAGAATTTAGTAGTCTTCTTTTTAATTTATTTATTGCTATGCACACACATATATATATATATGTAAGGATAATTAAATTAGATCTAAAATTAAATCGCTAGCCACTTCTACCTTTTATTTTCCCGTTACATCTTCAAGTATTAAATTTATTACCCAGTTCGGGAATGGATAACACATAGCTTAACAGAAGTTTGCCGGCTCCGACCATTAAATTTTATTACCTATACGTCATGCTTAAATTCTCAAGTATACCTCTTCAATCAGAAGCGTACTTGAAGAGCATAAGTCCTCTGAGGGGGGCGCCTATTCATATGATTAACACTTTTGTCCGTCTCTCTCTCTCTCTTACAAACAGATTACAAAATGATTTCATGAAATAAAGACGGTTAAAATAAAATGTCTTGGTGTTCACTCGAAAAACACGACAACAATAAGCCAGCAGGATAAAACTTGCAGCCTGCAAATTAATTTAAAGTTTAATGTAAACCTATCGAAAAATTAAAACATTTAAAAAACGATGCCAAGTCAACCAAAAATTAATAGAAAATGCTGTAGAGAAAAATTATGGAACTTTGAAAGCAATGCCTTGTCTCTTAGCGGAAAGCAGGATTGCCAGAGAAAAAGAAAGCGCTCTACCCCGGGAAACGAAACCTATTTCGAACGAAAGCGAATATAAACAGCTCTATAATAAACATTCTCTGATGGTAAAAGAAAAAGAAAGAAACTCCCCTGTCCCCGAAAAGAAAATCGCTGTTCCAGCAGCAAAAGAACGAAAAAAACTCCCATTTAAAAGTTCTCTGATGTTCCTTTCTTTATTTTCTTTTAATACATTTAAGGACTCTAGACTTTAATATGCATTTAGATTACCATCATTCTAATCGAGATTCAGCTGTGAATTACCAATGAAATTCATATTAGCTGGACAAACGATTCTCAGTTCCAGTTGATATTGAGAGAGATACTAAAGCGCATTCATCCCACGAAATTAAGGAAATAGACCAAATGAATTGCCATTACATTCATTTACAGAAAAGCATTATATTGTACGGATGGACGACACTTTTGATAGAAGTTGACATACCGGAAATAGTTGTTGTGAAGAGATTTTGAAGTTATAATTTCTTGAGGCGCATTTTGCTGAATAATGAATTTAAATGAAGCGCCAGGTTCGGGTCCGTTATGCTTATTTGGTTTTTCCCCCTATAGCCGGAAATCGTGCTCGTGTCGTTTAGTTTTAAATGTAAAACTTCCTAGGGTGTGTTGTTTTTTTAAGTAAAAATTTCATGCACACTTTTTCCCATGATACTTTACTTTCCTTCTTTAAATATTGTAGGATATCTGAAAAGGGATTCTAGTTGTTACAAAAAAATATATTGCACAGTTTGTTATCAAGCTTCCACTCTCCGTTGAGAACCAGATATCTTAACGGATTATCTAGAAAATGTGAGTTTGATTTTTTCATTGAACATTGTTTATGATCAATAATGTTGAAAAATGTTACAAAAATTGACTTGCTAGCTATGTTACAAGAGAAATCAGGGAAACAGTACATGAATTGTTTAAAATCGTTGAACTAAAAGAAATACTTTCAATTCCTTTGAATTTATAAAATAATTTGTTTTGGAATTCCTGCGAGCACAGTTTTGCATCATAGAAAGGAAGATGAGTTCATAGGTTACGCTGGCAACAACAAACGGAATGTGTAAATTTAACATATTTTTAACACCCTTTTATAAGCTTCACTTGTATGTAACGGAAATTTTGAACTCAATTTTTACCCACTTTGAAAGTTCAGATTGATTCGACATTTTGCTCACTTGTCCAAGACGGATGGCAATACAATAATTTAATAATTTTATTCCATTGACCTGATTAGGATCATTAGGATTAACGATTTTCCATTTTCAGATCCCATCCCACAAATAGCAACTAATTTCAGATTCCATTTCAAGATTTGGCGACTAATTACAGATTTGGTGATGGAAAGATTAAGTTACAACTTAGTGCGATTAACTATAAAAGGACGTTTTTTAATTTTTTAAAAATATAATTTATTCCGATAAACTTCTTAAAGCTGCACAAATAATGGTACACCCTGTGCAAAGAAGGAACGAAACATGATATATATATATTCTTTGACTAAGCAAAAAGAGCTTTTAAACAGAAAATGTAACAAAAGGTTTTAAGTCCGAAATTTTAGTGAAATAAACTGGAGAAAAAGTTGCTAATATTTTGGTTTATATTGTCAATGACAACTTTGAGGTTACGAGAAAATATTTTATTTTATAAGTATATAACTAAATGGTATTTGTTGTTCTAATATCCATTATGAATTACTCTTTTGAACAGTTTTCTGATAAATGTTCAAGTTTTTGAGCTATAAGACGTACAAGCTAGAAATTTGATAAACCCGTTCTTTTTATGGAGTAGAGATCCGCTTCAAAATGGGTTTTAAGAATCGTCCCTAAGGGTCATTGTGAAGGCTTAAGGGGCGTTGGAGATAAATATTTCCATTTTTTAACTGTTGGATGAACAGAATTGAAATTTTATAGGCATGTTTTTTTTGTTGAATATATATCCTCTAAGATCGAATTTTATGGAAATTAACTCCTATGGGGACGGCAATGACTTGCTGGGGCTTATTTATAGAAGAATTTCGGCAATCGAACTACGGTTTACAGTAATAAATTTTGTATGCATGTTAACTATGTTCAATAGAAATCCGCAAAGAAAGGATTTGCCAAAAATTGACTCCAATGGGGGAGCAGGAATCCTTTGCAGCGTATTGATAAGCAAAATTCCCAATTTCGAGCTATTAGATCTACAGTAATGAAATTTAGTATGCATATTTCTATTGTTGAATTGAACAGGTTTGTTAGACGGGTCTTACGAAAATCGACTGTCAAAGGTCGTTACTGAAGCTTATTGATAAAAAAAAATCCGTTTTTTTTTTAACAATTAGATTTAGACTTAAAATTTGCCAATCTCATGCTATTTTTATTAAGTAGGGATCTTCTTAAAATGGAGTTTCCTTGAAATCCACTTGAAGAGGCATTTATGAGAGCTTAAAAGATAATTCTACTTTAATATTAGAAATTATTATTTACACGTTCTGTCCTTTTAAAATCAAGAGACTAGAGTTATAAGAATATTTTTCTACACAATTCCTAATGCTAAGATATTCATAATTTATATGTATAAATAAACAGTTTTTATTCATATAACATCATGAAATACTCGGATTCAGCGAGTATATATATATACGTAACGGTTATCTTATTAATAGGAACCACTTTTCAGTCATGGAAGCTCATTTTAACTATCCGGTATTTTAAGTGCATATTATAAAATATAAGCGAATAAATAACTAATATGGCTATTCTTCTAGAGGTCCATTTTTTATTGATTGTTTATTCTATTATTTTATTTAAAGATGTCTTACAACAGTAATTTGCAACTCTGTAACACAGTGAAATATCGTTATTTTCATGAGGTTTTCTTTTCAAACTCTTCTATATCACATTTATCTTCATCTTTCAATTCTTCCAGTAAATTCAAAAGACATTCCTGTAAAATTTAAAAACTATTGAAAATATGTCATAATTAAAATATAATATTAATAGATTATTGTTTCGGAAAAAATTAATAATTTACGAGATAATTTGGAAATTTAGTTTGTAAAATATAAAAATTACTAGTTTTTATCTTTTTTTTCTTTTTTGAAACATTTTAAGCAATGAAACATGAAGAAAATAAGATGTTGAGTTTTTATTGCTTGCAGAATCAAAATACATAAATATATATTTTTCGACATTTAATAATTACATTTTAAAATAAATCTTCTCTTAAAAAAATTTAAACCATAAAAATATACAAACCATTCTATTAACTTTTTAAAAAATATATAAACCATAAAAACTCTCTTCACAATCTTTTTAAAACTTATTAACCATGTAAATTGAAACCGATAAATAAAGTAGAATTTCTCTTATATGCTACTATAAAAGAAATGTAAATATATTAAGATTTAAATTTTTTAAACTCACCAGACAGCAATAGTTTCTTTAAAATTGCTTGTTAGTGGTCTGGCTATGATTATTATGCTTGTTTTACTCCTGTTAACTTTCCGACGCATAAACAAGTTTACACTCTTTTAAATAGCTTTTTTTCTTTCTAACCCAGCAAATAATGCAATGTGCGTAGAATTTGAAAATCTGCTCTACTTAGGTAGACTCTGGATTATTTATGTGTAGATTTTTAAATGTTTCATTTTTCACATACATATATACAAAATGCCCGAAACCTAACGTCAAGCCAGAACGCAGTAAAAGGGGAAATGATATCAGTTCTGGGGTTACTTTTTTAAAATTTCTTAGTATGTAAGACAATAACTGGCGAATTTTTGAAAAAGTGAAAATTTGGCACAAATTGTTAGGAACTGTGAAAACACTTTTTATATTTTATAGGGGATTTCCCTACGTGGTCTTACATATCTGAGCAATCTGACTCACAAATAGAGCAAAACACTTCGTTTGTTCATTTAAATTTGACTAAGTTTTAATCGGTTTGAAAAAATGATATGAAATAAATTTGACTTTCCATCAAAAAGAAAAATGATACACATTACTCTAGATAATTTTTCTTAAAAAGCTGATTCATTTATTCAAAATTCCAAAATAGTGCAACACTTACTAGTTTTCAACCAATAAAAATTATCGCAATTTTTATAAACAAAAATGACTTTATTTCAAAAACCTCAATCTTAAGTGTGTAACTAAAATTGAGAAATAAATTTAAAAATAAAACAGAAAATAATTTTGTAATATTTAAGGAACTTAAGGTTCAAAGTGTGTCTTCTAACTTTTTTTAAACCGCAAGAAAATGTGACAAACAGCACCAAAAGAATGCTGAATTAGTGGAAAAAATAAATTTTCCGAATTTTTTACAATTTATCAAGCGATCATTTTTATAGAGATAGGGAGCCTATATTCGTGTAGAAAGCAAACACACTTCAAATACTTAATTCATTAAGGTAAAAAATCGCCTTCCAATTTATTTTTAAATATATTACTTATTTTAAGATGTTCAATATATAGATTTTTTTAGAAATGGTGGAAGTCATTTTATAGAAAAAATTATTGCTAAAATTGTTATGAGTAGGAAAATAGCATTGTACCATAATGGAATCTTAACTAAATAAGTCCTATTTCGAAATAACTTTTTTACGGTGGTATATGTAATGTTTTTTTTTCTATAAAGAGTCAAATTTAGTCAACATCATTTTCAAGTCAACCTACTGTTATTTTGACTAAGACACTTAAATGTTACACACAAACACATATACACATATATATATATATATATGTATATATATATATGCAGGATGTTCCCTAATTCCGAGGTGTACAGACTAGAAGTGGAGGTGGAGAACACCCCGAAGGGGCCATAATTACATCAGAAAGCATGATTGGAAACGTAACTCTAACGAGATAAAGAGGCGCATAGAGAGATAGGTCACAATACAGAACGTAGTGTAAAATACTTTATTATGCAACAACAAAAGGCAATAATACATTAAAAGTATGACATTAAAGCATCACAGGAGGTGTCTGAAATATCTACCACTGACATAAATACACGTTCGACACCGACACAACATGGATTGGGGGACATGCTGGAAAATACCGCGCATTTCACGAATCGCAGCATCAGCTTTGGATTTTCGTCCCACCAGGTCCATTTCAGAATTGACGGGCGTGTTGTCAATCATGGCTCTGAAAGATACATGTTCCGCCTAGTTTTGATGTACCCGAGTGAACGATTGATGATTTAGTTGCCACCTCGTTGGATATATTTCCCCATACAGCCCAACAGCAATACGTCCATCTCCGTTGGTTAGGCAGTAGATAAAGAGGATCTTGGCCTATCGCCGTTCGCACAACGATTCATATTCATCGCACACTGCCCATTTCTGAAATGTGGAAACCACATGCGCCGATTTTGCGAGCACATCTACCACACCATCTACTGCTTTCTGCCCATGCTTTCCTATGTAATTATGGCTCATCATGATTCTCTCTACCTCCCCTCCAAGTTTGTACACGGCTTTCGGAGATGATTAGAACAATTACTTAAAATAATTAGAACAATTGTCCAATCCAACCACCATGACTAATATAAACCACGTTTTCGTTAATTTACAAATGTATTATATAATGATATTTACCACGAAGTGTTCAAAATGATCACAAGTTGATTTGCTATGTCTTTTCTCACATCCCATCTAAAATAATAACAAGTTAATTCAACAAAAGTATAATTTTTTTTAAAAAACGTAAATTTCATACAATTGAAAGCTTAACATTTTTTTTTTCAAGATCTGTGAGAAATATAAACTTACCCCATTCATTTGGACAGCTCCTGCAGTTACTAATTTAAACACTTTTTTCTGAAATGCAAGCAACATTATTTTGAGAAACACTAATTGTGATTAAAGTACACCTATTGTCGACATTTAAAAATTAAAATAAAACAAATTGTTGCATTGACAAACATTTGTTGAATAATTATCAATCATTTACCAATTTAAAAAAATCATATACTACTGTAATTAGTAAAAGGTAACAACAGGTTTGGTACAGAGGTGTTTGACCATCTATTGTATTTAAAATGTATACAAAATAATACCTCTAATTAATTTTATTATATTATTCTTTTTCTTTTAAATTCCCTTACAACAGGTTTATTTTTAATTAAATAGAAATAAAAAATAAAATTTTAAGATATTAGAATATAAAAAGGGAACAAGTAATAGAAATTATAGTTGAATGGTATTTTTTAAAATGATTTCGTAATTATTTCTAGTTTAAGCAACTGATAATATTGGAGATATATTAAAATACTACCCATGTTCAGGTACTCATTTTGTCCAATTCATGTTGAATTTAAAACTCCCAACTCTCTTAATAAGGCTCAATTTATATAAAGAGAAATACACTGTATTATATATATTCTAAATTTTAAGTCTGCTTGCATATTTGATAAATATTTTGAGCAGCATATGTTTGTGTATAATGAAATTTGCCTCTTCAAAATAAGAAGAAAAAAAATTTTTTTTAATATATCCATACAGAGAATTTTATATAAAAAAACATCCTCCCATCTTACACATTCTGAACGAAATAAATTACGAAAACCTTTTTTAGTTTTAGCGATTATTACATTTCTTGTGTTAACTTCTAAAATTTTACGAAATATTTAAATAACATTAAATCAAAAACATACCATTCTTACATGTGCATATTTAATTCATTTGATAAAAATTAAGAAAATAATATTTCATACATAGCTTTTAGTTTCTTTGTTAAAATATGATTGATTATAGTAATCAATGTATTTAACTACCTCTTTTTATTATTTTTAATATTATTAGTAGTGTTGTTGTTGTTTACATGTAAACATCCTCTATTTAGTAATCTTACCAATTTCATTCAAATTTTAAACAAATTCTATTTGAGATATAAATTAATAATGCCTTTACATCAAAAGGCAAACATATTAAACTAAATATAAAATGTAATTATTTTTCATTGATCTTTTTTCATCTGTTTAATTTTTTTCTCCTTCTTCAATGGCTTGACAACCTCAGGGAGGGTCCTGACCTTTTCCAGAAACTTTCTCCACGTTTTTCTAGTCTTGTCAGCTGTTTTCCAATTTTTGACCTTTAAAATATTTAGATCTTTTTTCAACACAGTCAATCCATCCTAAAGACGGTCTGCCCCGAGGTCTATATCCCCTGAGCTTTGCCAGAAAGATTTTCTTGTAACAACGATCTTCATTGATTCTAGCCCGATGACCAGCCCATTTAAGTCTCTGTAATTTGACAGTTTTTACAATATCAGGTTGTTTGTAAATTTTGTAGAGTTCTTAGATCTTCTTCTCCATGATCCATTCACTTGGATCCCACCAACAATGAGGCTTAAGATCTTTCTCTCGAAAATTCACAAAGCTTCGTCATCACTTTAAGTCAAGGACCAAGTCTCTGATGCATTAAATCAGAAGAGATCTTATGAGATATTTGAAAGAAGCAATATTTGTGGTTCTTAGTTTGAGGAACCAGGATTTTAAATAACTCTTTAGGGCATTGAAACGTCTACTTGCAGCAATGAATCTTTTATAAATGTCTGGAGTCAGCTTATATTTTTTCTCATTTATCTCAGTTCCCAAATAAGTAACACTGTTAACTTTTCAAATTTATAATTGCTAACTTCTACGCGACTAAGTTGTAAATCAGACTTTAAACAAGGTAAGTATTTAGTTTTATTCTCATTTACAGATAAGTTATAAATGCTTTAGCACTTTTTTCTAAAGTCTTAAATGCCTTTAAATTTCTTTAGTTACTTGAAATATGTAATAATTCCATTTACGTACTTTTCAAAAACATCTGAAAGAAATTCGACCACAGGGAGAAGAGACAGCTTGCAAAAAAGGATTAAGAAGCAAGGTGTGATGTATCTGATCATAAATTCATTTAAGTCATCTAACAAGTATATCAAGGCCTTATACGATCTTCATGCACCATTTGTTATTAATAATAATGCATCTTAATTAGAATGCATTATTACGGAATTTTATGGATTATTTTAAGTGAAAACTAGAAATTTAATCTGTTTATTTAGGAGCCAATATGATGCTTTAACACAGGCATGTCAAACTCATTTGATATCACGGGCCACTTGAGCTATTTTATATTAAGTTGAGGGCCGCATGTTTTTTCAATGTTCAAAAAATTAATAAAACAAGAATTTTAGAATGATTAAATTTTTTATATAAAATTCAATGTATCATATATTATACGCACATAATTGTTTAATATTTTAGTTTATTTTTTAAAAATATACATGCTTTATACTTTTTATAAAAAAACAAAAATAAAAATTATAATACGACATACAATTTAATATTACTTTTAGAAGATATTTGACATATTTTTTTTTCTCAAAGAAAGTCATCAAAATTAGGTTGAACACGTTGAGTTGATGTAATTTTTTTAAAAATGATGATAAATATTGATCCTTTAATCCTGATCTCTCTGAATTTTCGTTACTTTTCAAAAAAGAAGAAAAGTTTCTCGCATAAATAAATGCTTTCAAACATAGGCATTCATTATACGCGTAACAAATGATAACATTTTAAGAAACCAATATACGGATGAATATGTATAAAAATCTAGAGAGAGAGAGTACTTAACTTTTTCAAACATTTTTACTTCATCAAAGAATCACAATAGATTTCAATTAATTTCATTTGTAAGTTTTCATCGACAACTTCAATATCGGCAGATAGAGGTGAAATTAAGAAACGAAATTGTAATTCAAAATTTTTTTAATCAAAAAATATTCGATCGAATTCCATTTCTAACAATTTAATTAGGTGGGAATATTCTGTAAATTTTAATTTAAGTGATTTAATGAAGAGATTTTGAAAGCTTTCAAAGTAAGACAAGTTTTATCTTTCTGTTTGTAATAATTTGCCTGTAATAATTTTTGTTTGAAAGCGTTAATATATCAAATTACATTGTAACAAAATTATTTTTGCCTTGAAGCTTAAGTTAGGTTGACTTGTAATATCAACTGAGAAAGCCAGGGTCTTTTAGTTGATATTACAAGTTCATCTTTTAATTGAGCCTTTTTTCCTTTTCTTTCCTTTTTTCTCATCTTTTAATTCAGCACATTCATAATTTTTTTTTGTTTCCAAGAAAATAATGATTTCCTCCAGCTACTTAAAAGATCGTTTTCACACTTTATGGCTAGAAATCCATTGAACTTTCGTACAATATTGTTGACCGATAAATTCACATTCTATATCTGCCGGAAATGAAGCAAATCGACGATACTAAAGTTTACATGCTCGAATATAGTTTACAATTTTACTGACTATTTTAAAATATGTCTAATAAATATAAGTACACGCCCAAGAACAGTACTTGTGCTATGGAATAATACAATGAAAATGTTTAAAATTATTATTATCATGCTGTTTGCTTGATTATTTTAATCCTGTAACTCTTTTAGTAATACTGGTTAAGGTAGGTGCACTATCAGTTGTAAGACTAACCAACTTTTCCAAGCAACACGTGATCTCAAGATTTCTTTAAGTGTATCAAAAACACGTATTATGCATAATATATGACTCGACTCAACTATAAATCTCAACTATTTCATCGAATCTACTGGTTACAGAATTTCGACTTACACTTTTAGAATTTTTTATTTGTGCTAGACATAATTCCGTTTTTTTTTTTCGAATCTAAGCCCCACCCCAAATTCTCAACAAGTTTTGTGAAAAATGAAAAATAGTGTAAAATGGTTTATCGATATCAAATTTTGCGAAATTAAAATTAATTTAAAACTAGAACTGATAAGAAGCGAAGAATTAGTTATATTTTATCATTATTATAAACTTTTAATTACATACATGAACTCGTAATTGCTCTAAATACCCCATCCACCAAATTTTTTCCCCTTCGATTCTAAGCCGCCCCCCTCCTTTAAACAGCATTAACATTGAGGAAAAGTGCGGCTTAGATTCCAGTAAATACGGTAATTTCTCCGCTTTAATTAAGCGCTCACTAATATATTCTTGTTCAGTAAATGGTTTCGACCTGCTTACGATTAAAAAAGCGATATGTTACTAGTTTTTACTGCACAGTTGTCTTCAACAAATTTAGGTGGCTGCGTTAACCTAGTGGTCAAGGTAACGGACTCAGGTCATTATAAATATGAATTTAAGTCTTGAACCATTAAAGTCGATGCACACGCGTTTAATATGTCGAGTCTCCCGTTGGTGTGGTATGGAAATTAAGAGAGGGGTGGGAGCTCAAGTGTCGTCATTTTCGCTTGACCATGATCCGTCGCTAAAGGCCCTCAAGTAGCTGAACAATGCAAAGTTTGTATTCACTCTCACTCAGCAAATTTAGTAAATACATTTGTTTCCCCATTTTTTAAGAGTTATTTCAATTCTGATAACTCGTCTTCTCAAAGATTCGCAACACATTTTGTCATAGTTTGTTTTTTGATTTCAGAATTAGTGCCTTAAAATTAAATTCCTTAACAACTGAATTACAGTTTTTGGATGTGAGGCGCAATATTTTATTCTTCATTTGAGCATAAAAATATTGCTGTTCCCATTTTTCTTGAAAATTATGGTGTTCGTCTTCAGTTCATCTTTTCTTTTACTCTGTTCTTGAAGTTTGATTATGTTTTTATTAAATACCTTTTTGGCTTAATATAAATAAAAACCAAAATCCACTTTCCTTCACAAACGATTGAGTAAACACTACATTTTGTCTTGGTCATCTTGGGGTTTTTAAATTTTTAAAAATAAAACTTCAATTGCTTCTGACGTCACGCTATTCGTCTCTCGCTGATTGGAGAAATAAAGAAAAATAAAAGTCGCATACACGACGAATCGTAGTGCGATCAGTAACAAATAATATTCACAAATGCCTTTAAAAAGGCATTTAATATAGTAAAATTAAATGAAAAAAGATAATTAAAAATATTAAAAATAATTTTCATTTAAGGGCTATTTCTATAATTAAATAGGATTTTCTTAAAAACAAGAATAGATAACAGGTTAATATAATGCAATTTTTCTTTAAAAAAACAACCCTAAAAGATTGATATTTAAAATTTTGTAAAATGTCTCCGCGGGCCGCAACCTATGTATTGGCGGGCCGCATGTGGCCCGCGGGCCGCGTGTTTGACATGCCTGCTTTAACACATTAATTAAAAAGTAAATAATGCTTATTTTTATATTGATTTGAAGTTTATTTAAAGTATTGAGAAAATAATTGAAAATATCTTTAAACTGGGACTTAAAATACTGCATCCCTAAAGGCATATAAATTACTTTGTAATATAATGATCAAAAATCAAACTTTACCCTTTCTGTAGTGTTTACTTTACAGTATACATGGTCTATTACGTCATAAACATCTGTGTATTCTTCAACGTCCAGATCTGGATCATAAAAATTAAGTGCTATTTGAATATCCTATATAAAAAATAATGAAAAATATAATACTTATATAAAACAAAAAAATAACACATTTAAAAGTTTTTAGATGCACATCAATAAAGTATATACTTAACTCTCAAATAATTTGTATGATATAAACGTTCTATTAATAAAACAATGTTTAATTTAAAAATGCATCAAAATTAATTTTTTTTAATCCTGGTATCAAAAATACAATGCTCGTACCCGTGCATCGAAAAGATTACTACCGAATTTATCAATATGTGCTGTCTGAAGTACATGAAAGTTTCCTTGAAGTTCTGAAATTTTAGTTTTTGATGTATTATTCAATAGACAAAAGTAACCTAAAATTTCTTATATTTTTTAAATTTTCTTACATTTAAGCAAAAAATGAATTTGATTGGTATAATTCACATCAATTTATGAAAAATTTTCCTATTAAGCTATTACGAATTTAAGGAATAAATTATTGATGAGTGAATAGGTCGATATATTCGAAAATGCAAAGACTTGATTAGACAATACATAGTACGCTTCGAATTAGTGAATTCTTTTGCACATAGGAACAAATAGAGCAAGGATTTATGAATTGATAAGAAAGTTATAAGCCTTCAACAAATAATGGTGAGCTGTAAGGCTAATTTTTTCTGAATTACATTTTCTACATACAATTGCTGTACCTAAATATTGAAAGAAAAATCATTCCTTCCTGGTACCCCTAGAAGAATTTGGCCCTTTCTACTACATGGCAAATTTATCACAGTAGATAGGGAAAATTTTCCAATTTTGACTCAATACAGTCACATTACTTCAAACTAGTCATTTTATTGCGAAATTTACCAGCAACTAAAACTTTTTCAAAGGTCTATCGACGATAATAACTTTTATTTTTCAATTAATGATTTGATAAATTAAAGCTTTCAAAGTTGGGATTCTTTAATTTCTTTTAAGTATTTTCTCAAAACCGTGAATAAAACATGATTTTATGATTTTTGTTTTCAGCTATCTTTTAGAATTGTTTGCAAGTTTTTTCGCATGGAAGAATGTTCCCTGACAGATTTAATTTTTTTCTAATAATAGATAATCATAATATGGTAGTAACAATAAAATCCTGAGTTTTTATGAATGATAGTAATAGACCTGAACAAAATTTACACAAATATAAGCAATAGCCATAGCTATTATTTTATTGAATTCTTATTAATACAAGAGTTGCACAAATGTGCAAAACTGAGACTTTCGCAATTTTGTGTGTACGATTTGTACAATATTGCTGAAATTCAAAAGCTTTTATTAAATTCTATATTTAAGCCAATATTTTAGAGCAATCCTATGTCTAGAAGGTCTATTTCTCCATTTGTTAAGGTATCAGGCATTCAGATGGAAAAAAGTTGGGTAGTCAAAAGATGAAGTTGCTAGACATCTCAATATGGCTCCCAGTGGGGGATCAGTGACTGTAAGATCAAATTAAATCTGAAGAGTAGTCTAGAAGATATACTCAAGTTAAACCACGAGTTACAACACTAGCAAAGCGTTTCTATGCCTTTCAGAGTAAAAGGAGATAAAACACTGCTATTTCTCAGCCATTGCATACCATATTGGCGAGAGTCCGAAACAAGAATTTCAACTATAGAAATGAAAAACCCAAATTCACAATCCAAATCTGTATGCAATATGATCCGTTGTGTGCATTCCATTAAGCCATCTGTTCAGTTGCATCCCTTTATGTTGGTCTAGGAACCGGACAGCAATGGGTTTCTGTACTCTTCACACATGAATCCAGATTCACATTGAAGAGCAATTCGGAGAGTTTGCCGATATGTTGTGAACAACGCACCAAAACCCCAATCCAAAAGTTTTGAAAAACATAGGAATAAATGAAATCATGGTTTGGGTATAGATGTCACTCAATTATCGCACGTACCTACATGTTTTTGGTGGAGAAACTCAGACTGGTGTGAGATCTTTCAGCCAGATCTATGATCAACATGTGTACCCATGAGCCACTACTTCTGGCAATTAATCCCATCTGATGAATGGTAATACGAGAGCTCATTTAGATATAATAAGAAATTATATTTAGTGCAAACATAGGCACTTTATTGCTTTAAGTCCTTCTTCAAATTCGTTATATGAGAAGAAACAAAGGTTTCTCCATATCTAATCTTCGGTTATCATTTCGGTTTCCACAACATAGGTGACAGCCTGGAAAGGTTATTGCCTCTAAGGCATAAAGTTAAGAGGACACGCTCTTTATTAGAAACCATTTCTTGCAAATTTTCTACGACATATTTTTTATGACATTGGTACAGTGTTTGCTCTTAAAACAAATTCTTCTGCCAAAGGTACTTTTTAGCTTTAAAGTATGGTTGTGTTTAAATTAATGCAAATATATTAGTGACTTATAATAAGAAACATTTTAGTGAATATTTCCTCAATATTTTTTTCTTCCTTCTTATTTTCTCACTACACATAAAAGAACAGGTCATTAGTTAGCTTTTTGAAGGTGATGTAATAAGTTTTTATCTATTCGTATTTTGTTATTCTGTGTAGAGTAACAAAAAACTCATCATTAATCTGTTGCACTTTATGCAAGTGCAATGGATATCTACTTGAAGTCGAATCATATTTTTAGTAAAAATACCAAATAACATTTATTGCATCGTAAGAATAAAAAATTACATTGATTCATTCACGAAATTATCTGTCAAATAAAAAAAAATAATATAGCTTTAAATCCAAAATGGAAACTTGTTTTAAGAAACTTGATATAGCGTCATTAATCTAGAAAGTAAAATATAAAACAAAGCTTATAACGTTTGATTAATAATCTTTTAAATATAAGGTTTCTGCATCAAGTTAAATGATTTTTAAATAAAGGTGAAATTTTGAATAAAAGTTTAAGTAATATTATGAGTATAAAAAAATCAAAAATTATATATAATAATGTTAATCGAGTATACTTGTTTATCCATGCCGTCAACACATTCTTCCATCCTTTTGTGCTCATCCGTATCTATCAAGAAAACATAAATCAATAAAAATAAATCAGAAGTTAAATAGTTATAGATTAATATACATATGTAAAAATTTGTTGAAATCAATTGGGTTACGGAATTTTTACTCAGAGTGTGATAGAATTAAACCAAACCATTGTGATGGATAAAACTAATGGTAGGAAATTAAAAAATTATAAAAGATATGTTATTTAAATTGAAAGATAGAAAGCAAGCTTGTTAGTAAAAAAGTAAATCATCAGTTACTTTGGTATTCTCCCACTTCTCCGATTTCTGAAGTGAGCATTATTAACCATAATGGTTACTTTAAGCTTTCTTTGAAGGCAACGTTTCAAGAAAACTAGTAAATAGATTCCACTTTTAAACTAATTGCATGTTAATGTATTAATTTTCTTGACTTTCAGTCACAAAATTATTTTTCCCATTTTCTCTTTCAGAACTGGATCGAAACTAGATTTTTTTGATAAATAAAGAGAAATACTGCGTATACATTATTAAATGATGAGAAAAACTAGAGTTTTCTTGGGTTTTTTTGACACATTGTTTCAAATAATAAGCACCTAACACTGCAATTAACATAATTATAGAAGAAAAAAGTTCACGGCTCTAAATTTTTGTAAGTGTACCTTGCAATTAAGTATGTGAAAGCAGTTCCGCTGAAAAATATTTGCATAACCCCACATGGGGCTGCA
Organism: Trichonephila clavata; assembly: GCA_019973975.1. NCBI lineage: Eukaryota > Metazoa > Arthropoda > Arachnida > Araneae > Nephilidae > Trichonephila > Trichonephila clavata. Next base: position 7,641 of record BMAO01014877.1, on the reverse strand, counting down.
AAAGATATAAATAGATATTAATTTCTTGATTTCAGCAATAGCTATCTTTTTTGGGCGTTGGATGTTAAGTTTGTTTAGTGCTTCCTTCTTTGTTTCAGTTTTCCACATTTCTGTAAAGCTTTAGTTGATGCCATTTAGGGAAAAACACAGCTGGTATGGAATTGTATAGGTGCATGCTAAGAACGACCGTCGGAAATTACCCAATCTTTAAATATCAACCGATTGATCATCAGCCGTTTGTGGAATCGCTATCAGAATGAACATGTAACATTTCGAAGACCTGGTAATAAACGTTTTAGGGTTACAACAAACCACGAGGATTGTTATCTGTACCTGCAAGATGGGTGTCGGACGCGTGATTCCAACCCATCCAATTTCTTCGACCGCCGTGTCGTCATCAAGAATAGTAATATTCCAACAGAATGCTTGTAAACGGTTGCATGAAAATCATTTGTGTTTTAGAAATGACCATCAATTTGAATACCATTGACGTCCTCTCACAGAAGAGCTCGATTATAGTGAGATATAGATCACATCCATCAAAAACCACAGCAATGAACTAGTGTAATGTTCCTTGCTGAGTCCCATTTCTGCATAAACAACGATTACCAATGAAAACATCCAGGAAATTGATCTGAAGCTTGCAATATCACTGATTGACACCACTGCATTCGCACTGTTTTTATGATTTGGGCCAGGAAATTAGTCGTTGGTTAAACTGATCTCCACGTCTTTCGTCCCGGCTCACTGACAGCTGATATTTATCATTATGTAACTCTAATTGTAATTTTTCTGTGTATGTTCTATTTTAGCTCGTAAAAGTTAAAGCTTTTCAAGAAGAAACAATTTTCAGTCTACTCTTTGAAGTTAATAGAAGGATGCTGTAAAACCTAAAATATATTATTTCTGAAAGTAACTACAGATGGCTTCCAAATGTTAAGCTTGGAAGAGAGAGAGAGAGAGAAAGATTTAAATATATTTACGCCTACCAAATCTTTATACAGATTTACTTCAATATGCTCTATCAGTTTTAAATTTTTGATAGAACTATGTGAGGTTTTTTATATGGTACCTTTAACTTTCAAAAATATAAGAGATAAAACATGATGAACAAATTTTTTGTTCTGTTTTACAATTTACCAATCAATGGAAAAGGATTTTTAATGGGCATTAAAACAGCGTTTCTCAAATTATGTAGCGCACGCCTTAGTGAGGCGTGGTAACTCTACGAGGGGGAGTGAGCACTTTAAAAGAAGAAAACAAAAGATTATTTTTAAAAATTATTAATTATACTGAAAGTAAAAGAAAGAAAATTCCGATAAAATTAAAAATAAAATACACATTTATACTGATATAATACACTTATAAATATATCAGTAATGCACAATGTATTTCACATAATTATTTTAACAATACTACATTAGGAACAAGTTTAATAATTACCACTGACCCCATGGGCTTGAAGTATATAAAATCATATAGAAATTTATTACTTATCATGACAATTTGTACAGTTTATAATTAATTCCTTAACTTCCTATTAAAATTACGCGATACACTTTCTAATACCACGTAGGTACGCGTAAGTAATGTATTGGGAGGAGAAAAAGAATAAATAATTAAATCCTATAAAATAAAGTAAGTCCTTCGAAAACGCTACCAAGGTCCTTTTATTGCCTTCCAAAGACATCGGAATAATTTTATGAATAGCAGTACGCTGAAAAAATCGTATTTCGGAAAGGCGTATATATACGTCCGGGAAGTTTAATGCTTTGACTGAGCGAAACATTTATATACGCCTGTGGCACTTCCGAGGTCAAATTCTTATTGTAGATTTAGCATCAATGTATAGAGATATTGAATTTAATACATTGATGTTTATTAAGAGAGAGTATGGAGGAGGGCATGATGAAATTTTGTGACCCCTTGACATTTACAAAATATGACCGTTAATATTTGTTTCCCAAGAAAGTAACATAAACTTTCTTAACTGTATTTTTTTAAGATCAGCAATTATTAAACATGTAATGTTTCTATATATTTAAACTAAAATTTCTGTAATGCTCATCCCACTTTCTCAAAATTTAGATATTTAGATCACTACATCAAAGCCAACTTGATTTTTTCACTGATATGAAGACTGATAAAGTGTGCCAAAAACATTTTTCAAACAAAGGAAGGAGGTATATTTTAGCTTAAAAGTATTTCATGTTCAATTCTGAACATTTTTACCGTATCCATACTCAGTAAAAGTAAACTAGTCACAGAGATAAACTGTAAATGAAAAATAAATAATGTATGGTGACGAGAAATATGTTAAAGCAAAATTGATAATTATTATGTACCAATGTGTTGATTGCACCAATTTAAAAGTAATTTTCTTGGTTTTCCCCCATACAAAAACTAGAAACGCGACTCTAAACTGGGTATCGGAAAAAATTTGAACATTTGTTTGTAAACAACAAGAGAATGCGCAAAAAATAACACTATTTTAAAGCTATGCGCTTTCTTATGCGGGAAATTAAAACGAAAAGGATTCTAAAACTACAATGACCATAAATGACCGCAATAGTTGCTTAACAGTAAGAAAGAACATATATATGCTATACCAATGGGTCCGCAACCTTGTTGTAGCGAAGTAACAAACCAATTTGCCAATATGATTCAATCTTCCAATATGACACAGTAAAACATATCGAAGCAATTTGATTCCCGCGGCAATACAAGCGGAGTTAACGGATAGTGGGAGAGATTAGTGAGATTTAGAATTTTATTTCGTATTATAAAAAAAACACCTTATTTAAAGATAATTATTAATAGAAAAATAAACATAAAATGTAACTATTCTTTCAGCATAAATAACGTATTGTAAAAAACCACCTTTTTATTTGAATATACTTATTAATATAAAAATAAACATAAAATGTAACTATTCTTTCAGCATAAATAAAGATTTAAAATTGTACATATACTATGTATTATGTATATTTTAACTTAATTATATATATTATTCAAATACGAAAAATCAACAAACATAAAGTATAAGTTTTCCTTTTTAATATAGTTAAGTATTATAATGCGAAGTTTTTGTGTCGGTATTTCTCTATTTTATATAGCAATATCCTCACGATACAGATAATTTAAAGTTTTAACTTTCTAAATTAATGTATATAAAATTAATTTATCCTTATGATGTTCTAATAATATAAAATTAAAAGGCATTTTATTTCTCTTTTTTTACATATATATTACTACATACATTAAAATTTTATTTATACAATCCTATATCTATAAATCCATCATTATTTTATCTATAATGTGTTTGTATATGACTTTTGATATTTCTGGAGATTATTCTGTTTACATAATCAATGTCTATGAATGTAAGAATTTAGATTTAAGGTATAAATTGAAAAAAGGAAATCTCCTAGTCTTTCAGCCAGTTATACCATAATATTTAAAAATTTTAGTGACATCTACATTTATTATTGTGTTTTTAATACAATTTAAACATTTCCTAGCATTTAGTGCAACACAGTTAAAAAAAATTGTGATATCACGGAATATTTCCTTAAATTGTTGTCAACTTTAATCGTCAAAATATGTAATACATTATTTACAACATGCTATCCTGATTTTGTATATAGAGTAGAAAGACTATCATTTATTTCTTCTAAAATTTATGATTTTATACAAGAAATTCTTTTATAGGGATGAAAATTTAAATTTAAATACAAACATCTTTGATAAAAATATGCAATACTTTAGAGAATACAAAAAACTCTCTAATTCTTAAAGCGATATTTTTCATAAAATAGAAAACGATTTCCCCACAAATTTGCGTTATATTTAAAATTCAAAATATGTAATATTACACAAAGAAATTTTATATACCTTTATAGATGCAATTTATAGAAGTATAACAGGGATACAAGTGCTTATCATAGTCGGAATCCACTTGGAAGTTGCAGGTGGACCCTCTGGGGGACCAAAAGCTTTTGCAACGGTCAATACCCGAAAACAGAAAAATCTTTAAAAATTTACTTTGTTTCATTTCGATTCTTTTTATTTTGTGATAATTATTCACTTATACCATGGTTCATTGCAATTTAGAAGCATTTTATATGACTTCTATGAAAAAAATATCTTGACTCGTGCTTTGGAAATAAGGTTAAAGGAAAAAATAAATCAATGTGGCTATAGTATTTATCTTTGCATTGAGAGAGATACAATGTGTACATCAACAAGAAATCAGAAAACCATTTATTTGAATCAAAAAAGCTTAAACGAATTGATTGTACATTATATGGTACAGCATGCTTTGTTTTAATTTTACAAAAGGTAAGTAACCTATTGTTTGTAAAGCAAGGTTCAGTTATCTATTGTTAACTGAATACATAAACTCACGTAACAGGAAAATAAGACTTTTTTTAATTAATCGTAACAAAGAGTTCGTGCCAATATATCAAAATATAATTAAAACGGAAAATTTGTTCAACGACATATGATGAAGTTATATCGACAATAATCAACTCATTGGTATAGATTTTTCTTTTATGTTTTAGAAACATTACGCAGATCATCAAAATTAAAGGATGAAAATGGATAAGAGGATAAAAAATAAAATGTAAGTGATTTTAGCGAAAATTTTACAATTTAAAAAAAGAGATGTCAAAATAATTAGTTTACATACATTACAATGTTTGGCTTTTAATTATTCACAAAATATTGAAATTTAATTAAAAGCTATGAGAAAAAATTGGAAAACATGGAAAAGGGAAATCGCGTCTCGTGAAATTTTTTTCTTTAATATGGTATATGGTTCCATATACCATTTCACTAAAATGCTGCTCATTTCTTGTGAACTGCACATCTAAAAAATATTTTTTCACCTCCTGGAAGGAATTTGGAGTGCTGCAGTTTGCCACCCTAAAGCATCCTACACATGCTCAATCTAGTTCAAGCCGTATGAGTAAGATAATAACATGTTTCAATTGTGCATCGTTGTCAATCACCCAATTTGCATAACTTCAGAGCGAACGTATGTGCGAAAGTTCATATTTGTATTCAGTTTTATGAATTTTACGTAACTCATTGGCAACATTAGGCATTGATTTTTGCTTAGAGAGCATTTTTTCTCTTTATCCTATATTTTCATAATTGTATTTTTCTTTTTATCCTTTGTTTTCTTGAGCGTATAGACTTTATACTGTAATTAACAATACATTGCATTGTATGCAATGATAATGCATTTTGACTAAAGCCGCAATGCAACCTTTAACTATAAACCGTACGAAATATTAAGATACTTATTAAATTTTGTGTATGGTATTTTTTAAATAATGGATAAGTATTATGTTACTTTTTCCTTTCTAATTTGTAAATTGGAACAGATTGCAAAGTAATTTTTGATTTAATTAAATATTTATTTTCTCAATATCCATTTCTAAAAGTACAAATGTCATTAGAAAAATAGTCGTACCGCTCTCATTCTTATATCCGTCGCATCTGGCATTCTCGGGGCTATCCTTGTAACTTAACGGACTTAAGAGTTTTAATTTCCAACATTAAACCTTCCTTTGAAAACTTTGTTCTGCTAGGCCAGCTAATGGGAGTCACTAGCAATTATTAATCTTTTGCTCTTAATTTAGTATTAATAAATTAATTATCAAATACATTGGGCAGTATTGATACATTTATAAGTATTAATATATTATATCAGTGTACTTGTATATTTTATTTTTTATTATAACAGGATACATTTTGTTTTGCTTCTTCAGTAAATTAACAATTTTTTAAATCCATTTTTATGTTCAACTTTTCAATCTGCTCACGGACCCAAAATAGAAGGAATCACCCCACAGTTTGAGAGACGCTGTACTAGAGGGCAAAAAAGTTTTTAAAAAAGAATGCAAGAATAGAGAAGCATAAATTGCATCGTTTTGCTAGTGAAGAAATGAGGGAAAATGGGATTAAACTCAGTTTGAACGCAGGATGAGATTGTATATTCTAGAAGCGTCGTCAATATCAGCAAAGTGGCTGCACTTATGAAGTGTTCAAGAGTAGCTGTTGTTAATGCTTGAAAAGAGTTGATTACTAAACAGAAAACCTGGTCTGAAAGTTAGACTTGTGGTCGTGGACCAAATGAATCGCGTTTACAATTATACCATGCATATGACAGAGTGCGAGTACGGAAAAAGGGAACGAAAACATGGACCACACTACCGTTGACACAACTACTCAAGCTAAAGGCGGTAATATAACGTTTAGAGGGATTTTTTTCTTGTGGACGAACGTTTTTTTTACGTTCAGGATTATTTAGGTGTTATTCTAGATTATGTATATCATGTTATATTGATGGTGTATTTTGTCGGGGATAGATGATTTCTGCAGGATAAATGCTGGAAGTCATACAGCTAAAATAGTTCAAAGATTGTTTGAAGATGTTGACAGAAACTTTACCAACCGTAGTTAGCCTGTTCAAGCCACAGATCTCAATCTAATTTAGAATCCATAGAATAAGAGTAATAAGCAACGATACAATACCATCCAATTAAAAGGCATTAAAAGTGCAATTCATTGGATATAGTCTAAGATTCCTACAACCACCATGAGAATAGTCGTAGAGGATCAGAATCAGGAAATTTGGAAGGTAGTGGAGATGTAGCCAGAAATAGACGTGATGGAGAGTAGGTGAGAAGGGGGAAGCGTGTGCTGACGGAATCGACTGTGTCTTCGGGGGGCTGGCGCGTATAATTTCAGGAAGAGGCAGCCACGGTGGACGGAGAGGGAGAAAAGAAGAAGGCCAGAATCTTGGGTCGAGATGCAACAAAGGAAGAAGAGACCAGAGGCACAGAGTCCAGAGCAAAAAGAAAGGTGACCTCGTCCATCAAGTAAAGCGGTGCAGAAAGAGAGAATATGAGAGGCAGTTTGAGGAACAGCAATTCCAGGACCATCCCACAGAGAGGAGAATAGAAAGTCCAGATGCAACAGGTCTCGTCCAGTCCAGCAGAAACGGCACTGCCCATACAACCTCTGGAGCCGACGTCGAGTGGACAGCAGCCACAATCGGAATCCCGCAGGAGGAGAAAACGCCCCAGCAGGAAATATCAACTACAGCAGACTCAATGGAGGAGAAGGAGACCCAGAACGTTGGAGCGGAGAGAGGACAGCCCTAGGACAAGGTCATCCAGTACAGAGGCCGTGGTTGAAGACAAGGCCTATACAGATTGGATCTAAAGATTAGCCAGTTTGTATAATTCTAATTTGTTTATTTTCCCTCTGACAGACAGTTCAGAGTATTTTCCATGTGGGCTAGTCTAAAATTTTTGTTTTGTAATGTTTAAAGTGTACAAAAGTTGTCACTGCGTTGTGTGCGTTTTCATATTGAAAGAAAAATGAGCTTTTGTATTAATATTTTTCCAAATTGTGGAAAATTTTGTTGGATTGCATTTGTTTTGCTACACATTAAAGACGTGCTTTATATGGGAGATTTCTTGTATTGTTTGTTGTAAAATATTGTATGTTGAAAAATGTATATATTTTGTATTTAATTATTGAGATGTATAAGTAGTATCTGGTTTCGGGACGCGCGTAATTAGATTAATAACAAAACAATAATAGCGCAGCGCGATTGATTGA
>BMAO01014876.1:0-12984 GCA_019973975.1 Trichonephila clavata | reverse complement strand
AGGTACCTGAAATGGAACTATAATGCTACAAGATTATAACCATCATTTACTTCCAGTTCTGGTGCAAAAAGCCATCTACAGAATATCACCAAATCATATGTACAGCTTTTGGTATACTATTGTATCATACGACACTGGGAAAGCTTGGTACCAAAAGTTCAAAAGCAAGGACTTCAATAAGCAGAGAGCTCTTGTCGATGTTGATGAGTCATGATTGCGAGAACTTATGGAAGAATATCAGTATTCAACCACTCGAGAGCTATTTAGGGAGTTATACGTCTCAGTGCCACTCTCATTGGTTGAGCTATGCATCGCATAAACCTTGTCGTAAAGTTCAATTGCTGAGAGCCGCATGAGCCGACTCAAGCAGATAAGGACAGGCGTGTACCAATTTGTGCTCTAATCTACTCAAATATCAACGCAAGGACAATATTCTGAACCCGATCATCGTTTGAGATGAAAAGTGGATTTACTTCAGATACACAAACCGAAAAGGGGGTTGTGGTAGCTATTGGTAGCTTCGTTAAGTGCAATTTGAATAACAAAAGCATGCTTTTATCTGGTGGAATTTCCATGGTATTATCCCCAAAGAGTATCTGGTAAAGCAAAACCATCGACAGTAAAGTGTACAGCGAAATGCTAGTCGATGTTGATGCTCTATCAAGGCAAAACGTTGAAGTGAAAAGAAGGCACTGTTTCACCAAGGTAATGCAAGACGCATGTCTCTGCATTCACCAGACTCGAGCATGACTTCTATTTTGACTTGAATGGGCTCTTTTGCCCGCACTCACTTTACAGCCCCAACATCGCTCCTTCCGACTTTTACCTTTTTTCACATTTGTAGTTACATCTTACTGATGTTTTTTACGATTCAGCACAGGATGCCTGAAATGAAATTGAACTGTTTTTGGACTCATAGCCACCAAGTTTCTGGACCGCAGACTTTGAAAAGCTACTAAATTGTTGGCAAAAAAGCATAGATTTGAGTGTGGTGATTACTATTCGCATCAAAGGCTCTACTTTCATGTGTGTTTCTTCTAACTTTATTAAGAACTTTCTTTGGTGCAAAACTTTCGTTACATCCCGATACATTTTACGAATTTGTAAAAAATAATGTAAAATTTTTAAAGTGTGACATGCTTTTATCATATAGTTTTAATAAAATTCTAAATCAAAAGTTTTTTAAAATAAAAAGTAAAGAGATAAACTTCAGCTAATATATATTAAAACTAATAAAATTTTAATTTATATTTGCAGTTTTTCAAGTTCAAATGGAAAGAATTATAATTTTATCTTGAATTTTTTTTTTTTTTTGTTTTCATAATTTCTGAACCTACATATTTTAAATGAAATTCTTGAGCCTAACAGCAGAACTGAAAAAGGAATTATCTCAAAATATAAAACATAGAAATAAAATTTAAAAAATTTATTTCTCTAGAATAATAATAATTCTACATTTTTCCAAATACTTTGGCATTAAAAATGGTACGTTACAAATTTAACAAGTTGAAAAATGTGTTGTATTTTAAACGCACGGATCGAAGTACAATAAGACCCCGCTTAACGCTGTTTCGGTTTAACGCTCTTTTATTTGAATTGTGAGATTCTCCGAAATATTGCACGCTAGGCTTCCCGATATCCGAAGCAGTTTATCTGTGTTTCTTCTTTCCTGCAGTGTGATACGAACGTATTTTTATCGTTTCAAAAATTTGATGACATTATTGTAAGTATAAATTTATATAATATAACGATTGCTATAGTGACAAATATTATGATTTTTAGTTTTTATCATGGGTGGGTGTGGTCATCAAAGGGTTCGTTCTACACTGCTGGCCATCGTGAATGCAACATCAAGAAAGGCAAGAGATAGCACAACAAAATTTATTTTGCAGATAACATGTTGACCAAGCATCAAATGATTAAATTTATAGACTTCTGTGAAGTGTGGTTCCTGCCAGAATCAGTAACCACTATTGTTGGAGATCACCGCTGTCACACGCCTCGGCGTTGATTCAAAGAGACTTTCGATGTGTTCTTGGGGTACAGCAGATCAAGCAGCTTCTACACGTTGCCAAAGTTGATCTGGTGTGGCAGTTGGGGGTGTAATCTGGGTCAATCGTTGAGCAACCATGGACCACATGTTTTCTATCGGTGAAAGATCCGGAGAGCGAGCCGGCCAGGGAAGCAATTCAATCTTGTGATTGACGAAGAACTTTTGGACAATGCGTGCCACGTGTGGTCGCGCATTATCCTGTTGAAATATGGTTGTGGCCAAGCCCTGAAGGTAAGGAAGGACAACTGGCTCCAAAACCTTGGAGATGTAGCGCTGGCTGTTTAAAGTACCAGCAATGCGTACTAGAGAAGTGTGAGAGTTATATCCAATACCACCATACCATAATACCCGGTGCAGGACCAGTGGGGTGGTGCATAATGCAGCTGTTCAGCATCCTCTCTCCACGGTGTCTCCAGACTCGAATCCGACCATCATGGTGTTGCAGACAGATGCGTGACTTGTCAGTAAAGACAACTTCATTCCATTCTGCGCCCACATCCTTCCATTCCATTCTGCCGTCTGTGGTTCTGCGTCAAGGGTAGACCAAGCAATGGACGTCTTGTGGACAGACCACTCTACTGTAAACGGCGTCGAATGGTACGCGCAGATACTGAATAAGGCCTTACAGACTCAATGTGCTGTTCTATGGTTCGTGATGTGACTGAGCGATCCGTCACTGCCATGCGCACAATTTGCCTGTTCTCACGTGAAGTGGTGCACTGAGGTGGATGCGATCGACGCATCGGTCCGTCGTACTCTCCTGGATCCAACGGTCACATATCCGCATTACAGATGTTTGGTTTCGCCCAACACGACTACCGATTTCCCTGAAAGATAATCCACAATCTCGGTAGACCACTATCCTTCCTCTGTCGAACTCCGATACTTAATCAAAAGCTGATCGCTGTTTTCTTCGAGACATAACTGATCGTTTTTTGAACAAACCACAAGAAAAACACAATTGCCGAACTTGAAATGGCCGAAATCTCCAAGCCTTAAATAGCGCTTTGAGGTGTCGCCACAGGCGTGCGTGATGTGTGTCTGCGCTGAAATTTAATCATTGCATATCGCACCTCCATTAATGCATGTTGTAAATTTCATGTTATTTGCGTGCTTCCTTCAGGGTGTTGCCTTTACGGTGACCAGCAGTGTAGTATCTAGTTTTTCTTTGCATCGGTAGTTTATTTGTATGAATCTAATTTTTGAATATTATATATATTCTAACCTTATCTAGCAAGTCTAATTAATCCATCAAGCGACACTCACTGTTTTATTAAAATAAAACTTCTTTGTGGACGGGAGTGAATGGGAAATTTGCCCAGTTTTGCGTAACAGTGAAAAAGCGAATGGAAGTAGTGATTCACCCCATCTCCCGAAACGTCGCTATGTTGAGGAGATAGCGAGCGGGAGGAAAAGAGACAAGGGGGGGGGTACACGCGTGACTTGCATCATATCCGTGAAAGAGTTGGACGATTGCTAAGGGGGAATTGTGCATCAAAATTATATCTTGCGGCTATGGTAGTAAAAAGGCGCTTAGGTATTGGTGACATTAGGTGGGTATCTTTGTTACTCTCGTAACGAACTCGCGAGGCGTATTTTCGTAGTTTTTTTGTAATAAAAAACGTGCCGTTCTTAACGAATAAACGCACCCAAAATATTACCATTATATGGCTCTTCCCGTTACGAGAGTGTCTGGAGCATTGTGTATATGTCACTAACGTTCGCGCCAGAATCGCTACGGATAGCGTCTTGTTAACAAACACAGTGACTTTTGTTAATGATGCATTACGTTTATATTATTAATTTTTATTTCCATTGAATCAAAATAAATTCTGGTCAGATAACCTAGAACAAATGCAAAAAGAGGGAAAGAGTTTCGTGAAAGAAAAAAAAGCAAAACTAGCAGCAATTCCTGGCGAAAGTCTGTCGCAGATTTTATCATCATTATCCATTAAGTTTTAATGCTGTACACTTCAGAGGCTGCTGCAATCATTGGATCTGATGATGATTAAAAGCCAATTATCTTAACTTCAGACTTTAATGTTAATTTTGCTTCAGAAGAAGCAAAGCCACTCATTGAATTCTTGAAACGGACACTGAATTTGGCAACGAATATTGATTCTAGAGAAGGAAAAACAATATACGGAGGAACCACGATTGATGCATTTTCTTATATTTTCTTGATTGACTACAATCGAGAATTTTTATATCCTACTTTAGTTACCACACACCTATTGTGTCTTTCTTGGAAAATGATGATGCAGAAAATTGAATAAAATTATTTTCACACAATAAATGAAGTTCGAATTTTATTTGATTAAAGTTATCTCAGCAGTTTAATATAATAGATCTATTCCTGCATTTACGGCCAACGTCGCGAAAGAGGTTTCACTTCTATCGCGTGGCTTTCCACATTCTTTTTTTTTTAAATAATAACTTTTTAATAACGTGAGACAAAAGCAGCATATACTATGATGCACAGACAGATCTCTAACAAGCAATTAATTTCTAAGAATCAAAATATTTGCACATGCGCGCGCATTAATGCACAGTTCAGCAAAAAGTTTTCGTTGATGTTGTTAAGTGGTTTGAATTTTTTGTATTTGTTTTTATATGTATGATCGTTCATATGTTTCTATATTTGTAAGAAATAAATTTTCATTTTATTGTTATAAAAACATAATTGATAAATTTAATGGTTAAATACCTGATCAATTTTCGATCCATCTTTCCCTAACCCCATTATTTACATGATGAGATAACCTTGTTTAACGCTGTTTCATATTACGCTCTAATTTGATGGAACGTATACCCCACGTTAAGCGGGGTATTATTGTAATTAAAATAGAGTGAAGAGCCACAAATATATCAAACTATGTTAAAATTCTTTATATTTTTACTCCATGTCTATTGTGAAAATTCTGAGAAATATTTTTATTTAAAGGAGAAATGGTATGTGAGCTCTCCCTCCTTTCTGCTCTAATCTACTTAAGTAAATATACTTTTTATTTTTATTTATCTACTTGGAAATGTTCGAAGTAGTTTCTTCTATTGTGAAATCTAAGCTCTGAAGTGATGTTCTGGAATATAATAAGACCAACACATTGGGGAAGTGGTATCATTTATCATTGCCAATTTTTCATTGTGAATGGAAGTATTTGTATTCTAATTTCAATTATCTATCAGAAATTTGGGGTGAAAAATATAATTAAAAGTATAGTTGAACCTAGAATTGCAATCATTTCATTCTAATTCAAGTTTATTCTGGAATTCAGACGTAAAGGGTTTTAAGAAAATAAATTATTGGATTTAGAACTCCTTTAAGAAAACTGAAAAATAGCTTTTTTAATAAATTTCATTGGTAGAATGGGTTTCTTCAAATGTGTCAAGGTAATGTTTATTTTAATGTTTTCTTATTGTAAAATCCTCAAGGAAGGAAGTGAGAATATAGTAAAGTCGCATTATAAAGCAAAACGAGCCCTACTGGAGACGAGCTTCGTAATTTTGAGCCTCGGTCAAGTGACGAGGACAACAGAGATGTCAGTCTCTCACCAAACTATCACACTACGCGAATAGAGCACTTTGAGCTCCAACAATTTTAACGTGCATCAACCCTTCTACACGGCGGGTCTTCAGTAGTCCCAGTGCATGAACCCGTGACACCCGGAAAATGAATTCATGACCATAGCAACCAGGCAACCAAGCCTCAGCAAACACATTAAATCAATTTACTAGACAGAATTTATTTTTAAGAAATGCGCACAAATTGTTATTCCACGCTTCGATGGATAGTTATTTCAATAAAAACTGTAGAAATAAAGTTGAAAATTAGTTTGCAAATACTAATAAGAAAAATTGTTTCAAATATCGTATGAGAGAGAAAGCACTATATCAAACAGAGGAGCATTTCTCAGTTGCATTTTAAATTGGCTTTTATTAAATAGTAAAAGTATGGATTAGGAAAATATATAAACTAGTTAATACAATTATCCATAAATGGAAAGTTATTTATTTATGCGTGAATATTTAATAGAGTTAAAATGCCTGAGGTATTTAGACATTAAATAAAAACTGTGCATTTTATGAGATATTGATAAAGATTAGAAATAAAAATGCAAATTACTGACATCTATTTAATTCACAATATTTTATTTAAAAGGTTATTATTTTGACTCTCAACGTTAAATGTTTTGAACGTTATTTTTTTAATGTTATGTTTTTTTACGGAACATCGTTATTTTTTATTTCGAATTCCGTTACCTAGTCTCATTAGCGTGTTATTTTATTGGTTTTTGCAACTTTAATTAGTGTAATTTAAATTATATCACTGCTGCATCATAAAAAACTAAAACACATTTCAAATAATGAAAAAGAGCTTTAATTCCATATCAATATCAGTTTTTAAATGTTTTCATTATTTTAACGGAAATGCTAGTTTGTATTTATCGTTTGGGAAAAAAGAATTACTTTATCAATTCCAAAAGTAATCCAATATCTAATGGTATCCAGTATGACGAAATAAATTTGAGGCCAAAAGTCCTTTTGTAAAAAGAAATTGCTTTAAATTATGACATAGATGTGAAGTTTCCTAAAGAAAAATTTTAATACCAATAATTATCTATTATTTCCCTCATTGTTTTATTTCTTTGTTGTATTTTAATTCTTTTAGTGCGTGTCCTTTAGATGAATTAATGCAAGTTAAATTTATTGATATTCGAAGTGTTCACATTGCTGTTGTGAGGATAAAGTGAGAAATAGTATTGACTACTTCAGGTGTTGATTTCATCATCTGACTGATCAAAAGTGCGGTGCGTATTACCTACGCTTATTGAGATTTAATTTCAAGCAGATATAAGCAACCGGGAACATTTAATACAAAAACAAACAAGTGTACTTAATTTTAAAAAATTACAAATGTTCGTTTTGAAATTTTATTGTTTATTAGTTGTTCAACTAAATTCTTTATATTTTGTTATGTTTATAGTCTAGTTGTGTAAATTGTACGAATGTAAAAAGTTTATGATTTTTTTTGTTTATTCAGAATTGTGGTGGCTTAATATTAATACATTAATTTTTTCTTTGCGTTTCATTGTGAACTGAATTATATTGTTATTTAAGTACGTAAACATATTTAGTTCTAACTCAGTTTAATTTGCATCGCTTTTATCCGTAAACTCATTTTGTTTCCATTTTTTTTTATATTTGTGAACTCATTTTATTTTATTTATTTACTTGAATAGAGTGGCCTTTCAATATCTGGCAACAATTTTTTTCTGCTTGTATTGGATTTATATTCAAGTATTTGGCAACAGTTTTTCTACCTGTATTTTTAGATGTGTTATTCGAATCTCGGAATGAAGATAGGTATGTTTTAATTCAATGATTCTTTTTGTGGAATTTGGTTATTTAGAATGCTGCTGTATTCTATGCTATTAGTATTACGATTGCAATGTAATAACAGTAAGTACGTTGTATTTTCTTAGTTAGATCCATGCAGTATCCAGATAAGTAATTTAAAATGTTGACATTTGTATTTCAAATATTTTGTCTTCAGGTTCTCCTCTTAAATTTCATAGATTAAAATGCTACTTCTGCTTCGTACATGTAATTTTTTAATTTGATTAAGGTTAAATCAGTGCTTCTCAAAGTTTCAGCATTCGCGATCCAATATTCCATCATAATTTTCTTCACCCCCCCCCCCTTATACAATAACAATATATCAATTAAATAATATTAACTTTGACCAAAAAATACGAACGACTTTTATATAAAAGTCTCACTCAGCCAAAGCTTTAATTTCCCCGGGCGTATATATACGTCTTTCCAAAGTACAATCTTTTCTGTGCACTGATATCCATAAACTTATTCCGAAGACTTTGGTATGCAATAAAAGGACCTTGACAATGTATGTGAAGGATTTACTTATTTTAGATTATTTGTTTCTATATTCCTCCCCCCACCCCCAATACAACACATACTTGAGCCTCCGTGGAAAACGGCTGGCATTGGAAAGCGAATCGCGTAACTTTTAATCGGCAGTTATGGGATTAATTATGAACCGTACAAATTAATAAGATAAGTGTTAATTTTTATATATAATTTTATATATGACAATCCCTCTAGGCACAGGTATTTATTAAATTTTTTTTTCACTTGGTATTGTTCAATTAAGTATGATACATTGTATAGCACTGATGCATTTATAAGTGTATATATCAGTTTAAATGTGTATTTTATTTTTTATTATGTCAGAATATATTTTGTTTGTTTCCTTCCATTAAATTAATATTTTAAATTAATATTTTGTTTTCTACTTTTCAATATGCTCGCGCCTTTTCCCCTCAGACAATTGTTACGCCTCCCGAGGGGGACACGCCCCACAGTTTGATAAATACTGGGTTAAATTCTTATACTTTGTATATTTTTTAGTGACAAAATCGCTTTTAAAGACATAAAGAATTCCAATTTCTTATGCATGCAAGTTCAATGACTGTTGATTGCAGATAAATTAATTTTTTAAAACATAACACCTAATATAATGAGATAGATAAATTTTCACTTGAGCAATTTTTAATAAAGATACAGTAATAAAAATTATTCGACTTAACCCAAATTTACCAAATAAGAGAAAAAAATGTCATGATATATTATTATGAGATGTATAACGATGTAAAAAACTAAGTAATAAGTCTAATTCGAAGCTTATAATTGATTGATCTATTACACTTTAACCACATGGTCAAGCAAAGGAAAAATTCGAGTCATATATTGTTTTTCATGTTCATATATTGTTCATATCATTGCCCTTTTCTTACAATTTTGAAATGAAATATGAGTAAGTTTTATAGAAATAAATATCTAATAAAATATCACAATGTTCTTGAAAATCTTCAAAGGCATTTGGAAAAGGAGAAATCGTCACATAAATTTTAAATTTATTAGCAATAAATTATGCGAAAAAACATTAGCTTTTAAATTATTCTTAAAGTTTTCATTCGAGAAATTGTTTTATTTATACTTTGAATCAAAGAGGTAATATAAAACCAATGAAAATAGAATTTTTATCTAAGTGTGCGCCTTATTATTGCAAAATTGTTATTATGGAATGTAAATAGTATTTCTACTCTATATTAATAAACCAAATTGTTCTATTGTATTATATAGTACTTAGGCATGACTT
The DNA here is from genome assembly GCA_019973975.1 of Trichonephila clavata. NCBI lineage: Eukaryota > Metazoa > Arthropoda > Arachnida > Araneae > Nephilidae > Trichonephila > Trichonephila clavata. The sequence goes on along the minus strand of BMAO01014876.1, from coordinate 3,751 downwards.
GGGTTGGGTATTATGGGCAATACACGGAGTCCACATTCCTATTACCCTAATTTATATTCTTAATAAGAAAAGGAAAATATATAGTACCATTATTTAGTCTCTTTTTTTCTGTGTGCAACTACTTTTGGATGCTTATTTATTTAAGAAATACTCAGTAAAATATTAATATATATTATTTTATGCAACATTTAAAGTACGTTTATTACCCTTTACATTTAAGAAATATTTCGAGACATATCTTAAAGTTATGGAAATTCAAAGGAGTTCTACCAACAAAAGAAAATAGAGAACGACGAGCAAACTTACCACTTTAAATATTAAAGATAAATAACAAGAAAAAATTAGTTCCAATCAAATACCCTCAAATTAAAATTTTGACTGGCCTTGAAGTTAGAGTAACTGCTTGCTTTATTTGAGGACTAAAATTCATTAATTCTCTATTCTTTTTATTCATCAGCTTAAATAAAAGATTTTTTTTAAAAAAAAATTCAAATTTTTTAAAGTTAGAACAAGTTTATGATATACATTTGCTTTTGCATTTTCTATAAGAATAAATATTTTAAAATTCATTTGACAATCTGATGGTTTAATTGTCTGACTATGAATAAAAGAAGTCACCTTAGTTTATGGTATTAAAACAATCCAAATGTTTTACCTAGAGTAATAGAATAATTCTTAAAAAGAATATCGGTACTTATATTATTTTATATTCCTCAGAATAAATATTATTTATAAAAGCTGCTTTTGTGACTTTCTTAAAGAAAGAAACATTTAAATAAGAAACTAAAAAATGTGTGTATTAAGATTCATTTTATTTTAAAAAATAAATAAACATATATGCAACTTACTGAATGATAAATTCATATATTTAGGTCAAACATGCGGTAGTAAATATATATCTTTTTGTTCGTTGTTTAAATTTACATCTTACATTCACTAAAAACTGCAAACAACTATATTATAAAGTAGTTTAGTTTGAAATATACAACATTTGAATCTTATTACATGGTTTCTTCGTTTGTTTACAGGCAAAATAGCGATATTAATATGAAACAAAGTTAAAAGCAATATAGCGCATTTCACTGAAATAAAAATAATTTCAAAATTTTTATTTTGATGTGAATTTTGTTATTTGTTAAAATCATTTTCTGGATGATATATGTACTAAAATCGAGATAATTAAAATCCCGTATTTAAAATATTTTATTTAAATTTAATACTTCTTAAGTAATTTTTGTTTAAAAAACTTAAAACAAATTTAAAAATAAAATTTTATAAAAAAAATCATGCATTAAAAATATTTTTATTTAAATTTCATATTTCTTCTTAATTTCTTCATTTTCTTCTTAAAAGACTCAAACAAATTTAAAAAAATAAAAATTGTTGTAACTTTAAAATTTTTTTGATAAGTTAAATTAATACAGTATAATACATAAAATAATTTTCAACATAACTGGAAAGCGTGCTACTTTCATGGAGGTTAGTTCCTTTTTAGTACTTAAAATTCTGAATTTGGATAAAGGACTATTTGAAAATTTGTAGGATAAATGAAGATGGAGTAAATATAAGTTTCAGTGTGTTGATGGGGGTAACAAATTGTTCATTTCAAATTGCATAACAGCATCCCGAGCAAAAATACAACACATAGTATCGGAGATATGTTACCTTATCTCTACATAAAAAAACTACTTTCTTACAATGGGCTCAATTCTGATAGTCGCGTGATAAAGACAAACACGTGTTCTCCACAAACTCAAAACAGACATTAAATCAATTGTACTAGTTGCTCTATTTGTAAAACTTAGATAAAATTCAAATTTCATAATTAAGTTAAAGTTATTTAAATGCTATAAAAAGTTCTCCAAAAATTTTTAAAATTAAAAAGAAATTATTTTATGCACATTTACTTTTAAGGGGGTCCGGCACTTTCTATAGGAGCCTATGTTAAAATTGCGTAAGTTTATGTACCTTTTTCAGACACTTCTTGCTTCTTATAGACGAAATTTTTACAGTAGTTATATGTGCTATCAATAAAACTTTAGTGGAGGGGTTTGTCTTTTTACTAAAAATTAAAATAATTATGAATTTTTTAAAAAATGTCCAATTTCCCCCCTAAAATTTAGTTTAAAAAGGCGTTATCTAAAAATGTTTGCTAGATATTTCTTATCCCCTCCATTAAAATGTTACACATGTTGAAAATATACTTACTGAAAATTTGAGGACCCTACATTAATTAGTTTCTGAGAAAAAGGTACATAAAGGGAAAAATATTGCATTTTAGAAAACAGGCTTTAAAGTAAAAATTTGTAATTTTTGACAATTTACCTTTTTTAATACTTTCTAGAAAATATGAAACATTTTCCTTGCCCTCTGCTTCTACAAAAGACTTTTCTAACTTTCCTTTTTTCATTATTTTTAGCAATCTAACCTTTTTTTGTATCTCGAGATGCTTTCGTTGGGCTACACGAATCCTACGTGCATCTAATTTTTTAAAGTATGACACACAATTAAAACCTGGTTCAATAACACAATGTTTTAAAATGATTAATTTGGCTACATGGCCCATATTGAATTGTGCAATTGCCATATTTACCCCTAATTTTAGAGTTTTTAACTTCCCAAACGTAGATTTTGGAATGACTGACATATGGTATTATTTACTGACTCATTGGGTTTTGAGTCTTTCCATGTAGATATTTTTTAATAACCTAGGGTCAGCTAAATCTCTAAAAATTGGCTTAATTTCATTCATGAGGGAAGATACATGGGTATGTTTTTTATGGTCATAATGCTTTTCGTTAAATTCAACTTTTGCTTTCTGAAACTTGCACCATGAATTTGTACCCGAGGGACACAATCCATGTTGAGGGCTCTCATTTGTAGACAAAAGATGGAAATAAACAGCCCAAACAGCAGTTTTCATGTTGTGTAAATCATTGATATTGTTTCTAATGGCCATACCATAATACCTCTGAATTTTGAAATTAAAATGTCGGTGGGTCGGTTGCGTCCACTTGGGTTCTTCCATCACTTAATTTTTTACCTCTGTTTTTTCTTTTGAGGTTCAAAAGACGGGTACCCATACACTTTTGGATATGCCCAACGCACTCTAATTTTTCCACTTGAGTGTCATAAGGATTCAGGGCAAGTATTGATGAAAAACCTCTTGAATCTCCATCGCCCAAATATTTTGTGTAACGAATGCATAATGAGCTTCGAATCTTTCAAATATAGCCGTTACATCTTTCACTTCCATGCCTCCATTTGTTCCACTATAGTTGGCATATATGATGGTTCATGAACAGAATTAAATGCAGTTTTGCACCACAATGTTTCGAAAACACTTCAAAGTCAATAACTTTTCCAGTATCAACACTCGTAGCTGTAACAATACCATTGAGGGACTGGTATCCTCTTTTCTGCCATGAGCCATCTATGGCAACAGCAATGTCTTGTCTACCTTCTATTCGTGTTGCCTCCTCAACAGAATTTCTCATTGATTTTTCACAGGTAAATTTAGAAGAGTCGAACAACAATTCTATATAAGTACGGAATTTTCAGGTGGAGATGGCAATTCATAAGTCCACAGAATGTTTCTGCAGTTGAACGACCTCTTCCAATAGATCTGAAAGCAAATACCAATCTGATATTTGAGTGGAAAAATTATTTTTATTTTTCAATTTAGTTGACGTATGGAAACCATGTTTTTTTTGCGCAAAAACTACAACAAAGTTCCATATAATACACAATT
>BMAO01014875.1:0-98179 GCA_019973975.1 Trichonephila clavata | reverse complement strand
AAATTATTTATTCATATGTCTTTACTCATAAAGTAATATTTTTTGCGAAATATACAATCATGTGAATTAATTGTATTCTAAGAAGGAAACGATTGGTTTATGGTACCAAAATTGGTTATAAATACTTTAGATTCAAAATTATTTAGATATCTTAAAGAAATTCCATCAAGCGTTGTTCCGTACTTTGTCGTGCTTTCATTTGGATCATTTGACACAATTAAATTGAATTTTGATTTTAAAAATCTACTAAAGGCTTTGATTTTTTTTTGTCTTTTGAAAAAAAAACTACATTAAAATTTCCACTTAAAATAATTGGCAATTTGTTCAGAAGAGTTGATCCGGCTTCAGTGTAGGCAACTAAATTTTTGTGAAGGAATTCGATAATTTTCTTTATACTTTGATTTGGAGAAATATAAATAGTACCCATTAGAATTATTTGTCCTTTTCCTGCTCTACATTTTTCTTTAAGTAATAGTTATGTGAACTACTAAACATGTGTTTATAAAATCTACAAAATATTTAAAAAATGAATTATAAGAGGAAATACATGCACATTGAATGTTCCCTCGATAGTCTTAATTCGATGAAAAATTTTTTGGCGGATTTAAGTAATTATTTGATTAATAGAAATATTTGTCTATTGCTTATTCTGATTCCCATACAAAAGTAGATTTTGTGTGACGGATCCATACGCGTCATTTTTCTATTAATCCTATTTGGGAAACTTTGGGGCTAGCATTCATATTAATTACAGCCTTTCAAGAAGAAACCATGATACTCAAATTAGTTTGACTACATGAAGTCTAGGTTTTGTAGATGTAAGATAGGAGCCGGGGAGCTGTTGCGGTGTTACGTAAGTGTGAATATTAGAATATTTCATTCACAAACATAGTGCCAGTCAAGGAAGTAATTGCTAACAGATTAAATTATTAGATTAAGGATCTAAGATAGATGAAATTAGATTTAGTTATCGGTTCATTGGTGCTTGTTCTCCTTATCTAGTTCACGTAGTCAGGTTTACTTAGACTTGGTCATTGAGATTAGATAACTCGCTAATATCCCTCCTAGGGTTTCCTTTTGTAGTTTCACTTGTGATTGTTTAAGTATGTTTGAAGATAAATAAATTGTTATTGGGGGTGGAAGTTGCTGGTGATGCTTTGTTTCCCTCCCACACCTTTAGACAGACAAGACGGAGAGAGAGGGGTGCCGAGTAGGGCCGACACCCCCACAATTTTTATTCTTAAATTCACTGCAATATTTCTAACAATAATTATACTATTTACTTAGCTCTATAAAAAGTTGTCCTTTTTCTACATTTTAAGTTCAATTTTAGAATAGGATTTCTCTCTCTCTCTAAGCCTATTTTTTAAAAATATTACATGTTTTATTATCATGCCTAATATTGGTGGAAAAGGGAGGGGGGGGGACAAACTACCGCGTTTCATGTCGTTTTGGAGTGGTAGGGGAAAGGGGACAGCATTTTGCAAATCTATGCTTCCCTTGGCGACTAGAGTAGCGAAAAAAAAAAAAGAAAAATTGCCGATATTTTCAAAAAAGTCTTTATATCGAACTTGTTCCTTCATTTTTCGATTATTCTTCATCGTTAAAATTTCTTCATTGCGCTATTTTGAATAGTTATTTAAGCATATATTCCCGAATGTAATGAATATTTTTTTAAATATGAAAATGCAGGTGTATACAGACGGTGCAGTTTACAGAAGATGAATGAAACGAATACAAGGCATTCCACAATTCACGCAATTCCAGATATGTTTCTGTTATGCGTGTAAAGCAAGATAATTGGTTATCAACTTTAAGATGTTTTAACTCGAATCTTTTCGGTAAACAAATTAAAAATAAAATCTTGCGTTGAAATGATTTTTATAACACTATCTGTGAACATTTTTAAATCTCCCCATCCAGGAGTCTCAAATATTTTCCCCTTCGACATTTTCTGAATCGAAATGGATTTTTTTATCTACAGCAAATCTATATTTGTAATCGTAGCATTCGAATTTTACATTATGAACGCAATAACCCGCTATCTACTTTAAAACGTGATACTCTTCTATTTAAATATCATCTGATTTATTTTTAAATTCCCTAGGGATTGTCTTTTTTGAAATTTGAATCAACTGTTCTTCTTTTGGGAAACAAAAAACCGAAACGTATGGTTGCCAAGTTTATTAGATGACCAGTGGGGCACAACAATAACGATGCATTATTATAAAATGTGTGCAGCTTTAGGTTAAGTTAATTATAAGATTTTTAATACTTTTAAGATAATTAAGATTTAACAGAAGAAACAAAACACTAATTTCACACATTTAAACACTAATTCTTCGTACAAAAAATTACTAACTAAACACTAATTCCTAAAAAAAAATATCTTAAATTTATACATAATTAGGGGTGCTGGCATAAATCCATCAATTTATTATATCGTTCCCTCAAAACTAAAAAGAAAGAAATTCAGTAATGACACAAGTATAAAGTTATAAAAAATATAAATACCGTATCTTTCTTTATAATTATTCCTACTGATATATCTTGAGTAATAAATATACGTGGGGGAATATGAACTAAGGAAGATTTGAGTACTACTCAAAACCCGGGAAAACACTTCACCCTCGGTCACGCGATTTCTTTTTAGGGGTGGGTTTGTCGCGGACTATTGAATTCTCGACCTACCCTGTCCAAACCACATTTCCGACAAAACACGAAAAAAGCCGAATGAGCGTTACATTCCCGAGCCTGATGCTGCATTCAAGTTCACTCTTCAGCAAAACGCGCCTAAAGAAGTTATCACTTGGAAAGCTTTTTTGCAGCAACAACAAACGAGCGCAGATGAACAATCCAGCGCATCTCTAAAATACAAACCGAATGTGCGAGATGATGGTTGAAAATAGGTCAAAGGGAGAATGTAGAATAACCAATGCAGGTTTTCGTAGCTCTTTTGTGGCCGCAAAACACAAAAAACCAAATTTCAGTGGAGTGTATCTCTTCCATACGGCGCTCCTGCTGGAATCTTGCTGCGACTAGTGTTAATCTTTGTCTTCTGATTTTAAGGCGGAGTGTAAGCTTAAGATTTCTTCCCTGGAGGATTCAAAAGGAGCAGTTACTCTAAGCCAAAATTTCATTTTTCCTATCTGTTTCAACTGTCTTAATTAATTTTCGCAGTTTTTTAGTATCCTTGTCATATTATTAAAACACTCAATCGAATAATTTTAAAACTGATATTATACATTCAAGCTCATGTTTATTTTACTTTTGTTTCGCTATGCATGCCTTAATCTCCGCTCCCTTAATGTACATATTGCGGTGTTTGATAAAATAGATGGCATCAGGTCATAAGAACAAACTAATTTAAAAGACGCTTAATCCTTATAACCATTGAAATGTTTTTTAAATTGCCTCCCTTCATCTTACTGGCACGCATTATGCCTTACTTTAGTATTAAAGGTTTCCATTCAATCGCATGTGTGCATGGATGTTTCCATATGTTAGGATTATAGGGATCTCGCTTCCCCACCCTCACTTTCTTTGTAGTGTCACTTGTTTTGAATAGTTTTAATGGAGAAATTCGAACTACATGATTGTAGCGATTTTCTCAGGGTTTAACCACAAAATCTGTAAGATCATTTAATATTAGCGACGTGCATGTATGTGTGTTTTGCAGTTTATTTCGGTATCTTTTATCATGAACATTCACTCGTGCTCATCCTTTCTATCGACTCTTTTTTTTTTTTTTTTTTAAATATTCTTCAATTCTAAGGACTCAACATTTCGTATTAACTCTAACAGAATGAAGTTTGTTCCTTTGATGTCGGTTATCCTTGACGAATGAAGCTCGCGACAAAGAATTTGCGCTAAAACGCACGAATTCTTCTTTCCTCCTGAGAAAGCTACGGCCAGTGGCTCTTCAAAAACGCCGAAAAATACCCCTTTTAATTGCGGTCGAAGCCAAGTTTTTCCATTTGGAATACGATAAATTGCCAGATGCATTCCTCCCAGGTAGCATTTTTAAAGCAAACTATTCTTTTTCTTGAGGTGAGTTTCCACTCTCTTGGCGTTCGAGTCTTGGATTTTTCATTCTTTTGGCAAAAACGAAACCCTAAGGAGACTTGAAAAGATTGGGAAATAATAATAAAAGTATTCTCTCCAAAAATATGGATAAAGACTCAAGACTCGATAACGTCCATTTTAAATTCTACCATTAGCATTCGCTCTTCTCTTTAAACGCGTTTGCCTCATTATCGCTTTTCTTGACAATAGAAACTAAGGCTGGTGCTTTTTTTTATCTTTGATAAATGTAAATCTTCTTTCTATATATAATCGTTTCCCTTCCAAGGACTCGTGGAGCTCCGAAGTCCACAAAAGCTTTTGAAGAACCATCCTGAAAAAATCTTTTTCGGAGTATGAACTATTTTTAATGCAAAAACAACAAATTAAGAGAACACCTAACATTGAAAAAATTCCGAATTTCGCGATGAGGAGATCTTGCGTATTTCCTTTTAACTTCGATTGTTGACCTGAAGATTTCTCTCGGTAGAAAATTCCCCGAATAATGTATATCACGGATATCCCCTCACAGTTAAGAAATGTTCTTGTTAAAATGGAGCAAGACTCTGCAATTGAAGCAGGAGGCACGAGAATCTCATATGCAAATCCGACCAATTGAACAGCTTCAGAATTACGTTTGTATGTTGTTTAAAATAATATTTTTTTAAAATTATTTCTGTATGAAAAAATAAATTTCAGTGTTTTTAATTAAAATTCTCACAATCTGTTATTTTCATTATTTGTTTTGTATTGGAATTTTTCATATAGTTTTTATTTTACCTTTTAATAACATATTATAACATTTCCTTTATTATAACATTTTAACCTTTCATAACATTTCTTTTAGAAATTATTTAACTTTTTAGTAATTAGCTTTTAATGTCTGACAATTTAATAATACCTTTAGGAATATTTAGTCCGCGTGTTTGGGGAAGACTCGCATATTTAAATTTAGGACTCGAGGAAAAAATCGTTTGGGATCCTGTTCTATAATTTAATAATTTTAAAAAAAAATTGTCTTAACTACATAGTATATAAAAAAAACATTATATTTATGATATAATGCTAGTATGTTTTGATACTATGTATTGTTAGAAATTTTGAGGCAATCCTAGAAGTACATTTGGAGAAGTAATTTCGAAACCGGGAGCTTCCACATACAGAATGCAAAAGAATGCATGAAAAGTTTAAAGAAAATATAATTTTCAAACATATATATTTAGGTGTATATAAATGCGTGTTTGCTATTAAGTTTGGAAACTAAACTCAGTGGCGCAACAGCCCATGAGGGCCGAGTCCTACTGTGTCCATCTCAGTATATGTGACTATTGGGCGCTAAGGAGCATGATCAGATGTCCCGATCTGGTGCTCAGTCTGAAGCGAAACCCTCAGTGCTTAGACCCCAAGCAAGCTCTTGGTACTCATTTATCGACCCACTGAACGGATGAAAGGCTGCCCGAGGTGTCCACCTGATTTTTTTAAGCGCGATACACTACCACAAGTTTGGAGACTACTTCCTTAAAAAATCTTTTCTTTAAATTTCTCTGGCAGATTTTCTTTTGACAGAATTTTTTATTCAAGTATTATACTATAATGTATTTTTCAACACTGATTCACTCGTAAGAGTCAAGGCCTTTGAGTTTTTGTACGAAAAATCTATTCTAATTTTCTAAATTTACTTCGTGATTCTTTTCCAGTTGAAACCTCCTTTTTCATAGAAACGCACTGTGGACGAGAAATTCATTCCATTTTCCCGAAAATCAGATCGGAATGACAGTTCATGGCTGTAAATCAGCCTTGTTCTAGTCCCAGATGGATTTCTTAAGGGAATGGCTTTTTTCAGAAGAATTCATCTGGTATTAGAAATAGTACACTTATTGTCTGTAATTACAGGAATTTGGAGGAATCATTCATACCGATGGATTCGTGTGAGGTGCAGTTACCACCTGATGGGGAGAGAGCACCCAGCGAATGTTTCACTTTAGAGAAGCACTTGTTAGTTGATATTTTTGTTCCATTTCACTTTGCGTTGGATCGATTGTTTGTTCCTTGTGTATCTTCTGTTTTTTCTTTGTTCTGTGTGCGTGTTGTAATCTCAAAAGTCAAAGTAGTATCCTCGTTCATTTTTGTTCGTCTACGAAAACAAGATTTAAAACTAATTAAAGAACCACTGATGCTAGTTTTCGTTAAAAATAAATGGTTCACACACATATAACAGGAACCATTATGACCACATTAACAATGGTTTGCATGATTTATTGAAGTGATAAATTCTTAAGTTGTGCTTTGCTGAAGAGTGGGTCTAATTGAAGCGATACTTTCAATCGGGTTTACTGGGCAACCATGATCGTGTCGACAACGCTCACTTTGTTTTGAATTAAAAATTTTTAGGAGTGTGTTTTTTAAAGAAAAATTTCATGCATACTTTTTCCCGGGAAGTTTTATTTTTTTATTTAAATATAACTGTCATGCAGCCCATTTCAACTCAACTCCAGCGAGTGAACGAGAAAATAGGAGTGCACGCGGAAATAACTGGAAAAAGAATTCTTATGTAGGAGATTGAAAGCAAGAAGAAACGAATCTATTTTTTGATTCAGTAGAAAAAGCATTTAAGCACAAAAATGTGCCAAAAGAATTAGTCAAAAATTTTAATGAAGTGTTGATTGGAAAGAAAGTTAACAATATTTTGGTTTACATCAATGATGACAAATAAGAGTTTATGATGAAATAAAAACATTAATGTTGAAAAAGTACAAACCCTCTCCCTTTGTTTGCTTAGAGAATTTTTTTAAAAAAGTACACGGTATAAGTAAGGGCATAAGTTTTCCTAGCTTTACATAGTATACGGTGCTATATAAATTATATATAAACGGTACTTGCGTATTATCGCAACGGTATTGGAGACATCATAGGAAACTCTGCACATGTTTGCGTACGACACATGGGAAATCAAGGTTGCAACTTGGCGAATTATCTTGAACATTGGCATTGTTGCGATAGTACGTAAGTATCATATAAGCACATATATTATATAAATATGTTGTTTTTGCTTATGCCACCTGATCGACAGTAACATCAGATCAAGGTCCCCGAAATTCATCGCGGCTAAGGGCTAGAATTTTACGCCTGTCGTTAGCCTAAGCTTTGAGCCTCCAAGAAGGTGACAGTACGATTTTTCTCACACAAAAAGATAGATGGCGACACCATTTGGACCCATTGATTCAATGAGCACGTTCTCCGTTTGTACCCGGCGAGTATTTGGTGGCGTCGGGCATCGAACCCAGGCCTTCAGGTCTGGAGTCTGATGCTCTAACCACTAGGCTACCCACGGCCCAATATAAATATAATCTACGCAAGTGATTTTAATATAAGTATTTTTAAATAATTAGACTAATTGACATTTAAATTGTATAAACTCGTATATAAGTGTTGGCGCTGCGATTGCCACCCCTACCACACACCTTCACTTGTACAATATCTCTTTCGAGGAAACCACTGCACAAAACAGTCGCAATAAATGTTTATGCCTTAAAAAGTACCATTTTTAAAAATTACACACTGCCAATCGCACTAATAATAAGTACATAAGAATGCATAGTTATTTAAAAATTGCCCTTCACAGAAAATGGAGAAATTAAACGAATCCACCGATGAATGGGCATTAAAAAAGAGAAGTACTTAACGCCCGCATGGGAAAATGTCGTAAAAGAAGTTCATCTGAACCATTGGATTCTCTTGTCCAGAACAAATCGGAAGTTATATAAAATCTTCTATAGTGTGGTCATAAACACGTACAGAATTAGTTTAATACATTTTTAGACGGTCTCGATTGTTCCTGGCTAATGTATAACTGTTTTTTTAATTATAATACAAACAAATTAACATAAAAAGATGAACATTCCCTTGTGGGTTTTTTTCCGAAATAGTTCGTCTGTTGGTGGTTTTCATGCATAGCGAAAAAATTGCTTTTTAGAGTAGTCGACAGGTGGCTCAGTCTAATATCAGAATTATATAATTTAGTAGAGTCTCGTTATATATAATATATCGTAATAAGACAGTTACCACAAATAAAACATTTTATGATGAAATATTTTCACTAACTGAGCTCATTCTTTTGTAATGAATCGTGATATGTTTATTTGTTAGAAACTAAACGACCTTAACACACAAGTGTTAAGAAAGTTTTCAATGCATTCTGTTCAGATTCTTCGCGTGCTTTCATCCATCATTTTTTTCTTTATTAAAAGAAAAAAGTGCGTGTGCTAATGACCACACGATAGAAGAGAAAACTTCAAATTTTGTAATGCTATTTCAGGCATTAGTTCGGTAAATAAAAGACAGGGTGATATTAGTATTGCCATATAAAATTTATTCATATGTCTGCACTCATATTTTTTGCAAAATATACAATCATATTTTTGAATTAACTGTATTCTAAGAAGGAAACAATATGTGTTTATGGTAGCTGAAATAGGCTGTAAATATTTTTTAGGTGTTTAAATAATTTTGAATCTATGAAAAACTCCGTCAAGCGTTGTTCCATACTTCGTCGTGCTTTTACTTGGATCATTTGACATAATTAAATTGAATTTTGATTTTAAAAAATAAACTAATGTTTTTGATTTGTCTTTTGAAAATAAAAACCTACAGTAAAATCCTTACTTAAAATCATAAGTCATTTGTTCAGAAGAGCCGATCCGGCTCCAGTGTAGGCAACTAAATTTTTGGGAATGAATTCGATAATTCTCTCTGCACTTTGATTTGTGAAATATAAATAGCAAACATTAGCATATTATTTGTTCATTTTCTGTTGTACATTTCGCTGCATACATTTCTCCGATACATGACTCATTATACCCAAATGGGATTCTGAAGTATTTGATGCTATATCCATTCTCTATATGGTATAAAAATGAGTCATAAGGAACTACATGCACATTGAATAAAATACGAATCGAGATAATTGAATATTTAATTAAATAAAATAGGGAAATATAAAGAGCAAACATTAATTTAATTGGCCTTAAATTTCTTCCTTTTTCGATTATCCTTCGCCGTTAAAATTTCTTCACTGCGCTATTTTGAATAATTATTTAAGCATATATTCTCCCGAATGTAATGCATATTTTTTTTTAAATATGAAGATGCAGGTGTATTAAAATTTACAGAAGATTAATAAAACCAATGTTAGACATTCCACAATTCATGTTATTCCAGATATGCTTCTGTAATGCTTGTAAAGCAAGATAATTGGCAATCAACTTTAAAATACTTTGTCTCGAATCTTTTCGATAGTAACAAATTAAAAATAAAATGTTGCGGTGAAATAATTTCCATAACAATAACTGTGGGCATTTTTAAACCTCCCTTATCCAGGAGTCTCAAATATTTTTCCCTTCGACATTTTCTGAAACGAAATGGATTTTTTTATCTACAACAAATCTATATTTGTAATCGTAGCATTCAAATTTTATATTATGAACGCAATATTCGGCTATCTACTTTAAAACGTGATACTCTTCTATATAAATAGCATCTGATTTATTTTTAAATTCCCTAGGGATTGTCTTTTTCGAAGTTTGTATCAACTGTTCATCTTTTGGGAAACAAAAAACTAATTATATAAGCACACAAGTGGGAGGGCTGAGTATTACTCAAACCCCGCGGGAAACATCTCTCGTTTGGTGACGTGATTTATTTAGGGGTGTATATGTCACGGACTATTGAATCTCGACAGACCCTGCCCAAACACGATTTCCGACGAAAGACGAAAAAAGCCAAATGAGCGTTACATTCCCGAGCGTGACGCTTATTCAAGTGCACTTTTCAGCAAAACGCGCTTAGAGAAGTTATCACTTCAACAACAACAAAAAAAGAAACCTATGTAAAATTTTGAAAATAATAAGTTCGGTCATAAAGATGCTATGCCATTTAAATAAAATAATAGAGATTGTTATTAAGTGAAGTATACTGATTGGTTACAAGAACCATGAGTTAAAAGAATGGTTAAAATAGATCGCGGTTGTTGTTATCCGACCCCAGGTCTCATCAACCACCAGGCCATCTGTGTTCCCCTCCCTTGTGTGAGGGGAGAAACTGCTCAACTCTTCACCGAGGGAGTGTTAACTGTAAACTTTTTCCACTACTTTCACCACTACTCACGCGGGGATTGCCTTGTGAGAGCTGCTCGTATTAAACAAATACTGTTCCGGTGCAATTCGCAGAAATTATTTTGTCTTGGACTTTATAATCAAAATGAACCTGATATCGTATAGATTAACTCTATTTTTCACAGCGGTTATAAGAACCACGAGTTGATGACTTCCTTACCGAGTTGACACTAATATTAACATTATTGATATTATCCAATAACATAATTTCGTTACAAACATAATTCTTTATGTATATGTAATGGGGCTTCAACAATTTTGCTGGTTTAAGACGGAATGTATTTTTTTCCTGCGTGAGCTCGATTTCTGAAGCGATATGCTCTCTTGAAGATTATTGAATGGACAATAGTATGCGGATGAACTGCAAAAATTTATCATAGTTTCAATTTAGCGTATTTTTTGTCTGGAATTAAGGTTAATAAACGTCTTGCTAAAAGTTTTATATCGATTTTTTTGGATTTGTATGAATTACCTTTTCCCGCATTATTCTTCTCGCAGCATTTTGCAGTTCGTCGAATCCATTCTTCTTTGAAGAAAATGGGTCGTTACTCATAGAAAATAAATTAGATCTAAGCGCCCGATTGCTGATTTTCCACTCTTCTCCAATTATTTAATTAAAGCCATTTTAATTAATGAAGCGGCAATGCTTTTGCGGAGCTCATCGCTTCGGAATGAATACTTTGTTTCCACACGCTCACTCGTGAAAGAGTGTTCAATTAAATCTCGCCTCGTTTTGCAAATGACATTCGGAAGCGTTGATTAATTTTGCAAAAGGTTCATTTCGCCACTAAATCGGTTATTTAATCGAATCACTTTTTAATCAATTTTTATTTATAAACATTCATCCACTTTGCGTCCAAGATTTTTTCCATTACGCAGCGAAAGGAGCATTAATTACACCAGGGTTATTTTTCTAGCATCTGTTAAAACCCGAGACGTCTTTTTAAGTATTGCCAGCAAACCTCAAGAATGATAAGAAGGGGAGGGGGAGGTACAGAGGCAATCAATACAATTGGGAAGAGGGGGGGGGGAATCTGCCCACCGTTCTACCTCCTTTGGGTGATTAATGAGTTTGCGGGCTTGTTCAATTGCCCACAAATACCAACGCGGCCTTATCGAACGCTCGCAGATTTCCAGGTTTCATCCAGAATCGATTAATAATATCGCTGTATTCATCGTCATCGGGTCTTTGTTTTTTACCTAAGATAAAAAAAAGCGTTTTGGAGTGTCATTAGAAGTGTGATGAATCGCTTTTCGATGGGCTCGACACCCGCAGGTTAAGTGACATTCTTTGACCAGACGACACCTCTGACGGACACCTTTATTAAATTGTAATGGACGTCATTAGAATGGGTAATAAGAAGTTGCTCTTCTGTCGCACATTCCGAACACTGTAATTAGTATTTTTTTCGCCAAGTCGATTTATAATTTGTTATTATTAATGACTGGCATTGGATGAATCAGAAAGTTTATTGGAGATGCGGAGAGCGAATCGTTTCCGTTGAGGAGGAAACTTTATTTCAAGTGACGAGGTATTTGTTAACATTTTGTGACATGTACAGGCCTACTAATTTTAGAAAATTAGTTTGTGTTTTAAGCGAAGAAAATACATTTGTTGTTTCCTTGCGTAGCATAATGCGGCCACAGATGCTGAGGGGTCATGGCCGCAAATTCGAGTGTTTTTGAGTCTTGGTGTGACTTTGCGTAAAAGAGGCTGTTGCGTGCCAAATCTCTAAAATTTCAAAGTTCTTACGTTGGCGCTGTATAAAAGTTCGGAAATGTGTGGTACAGCTCTCAAGTGTCGTTCTTGTCACTTGATCGTTTTTCAAAGTTACGTAGCCCGCTGTCAAAAATTAGCGTGCTGCTTCAGAATGGGAAATCAGTGATATATCAGTCAGTCAAGCAGCGAAACATTAATGTAACAGATATTTCTTGAGGTACTTTGTCTCAAAAATAAAGCAACAAATAGTAAAATTAACAAAATGTGTATATATTCCTTGCAGCGAATGCAAATGCAACTCCACAATAAAATATTTACGCATATCATGCGAGAGATCATAGAAACAGGTTCAATTCGGCTGTTGCTATTTCTTTCGTTGCACTGGATGTTACGTTTGTTTAATTCCCCCTTTTTTATCAACACGTCTGGAAATGAGTCGTGGACAGCATTTAAGGGAAAACATGGCTGATATCCAATCGGGCGGATCAATTCTGGGGAACCTTCCAACCTTAAATGCCAACAGTTCTATCATCAGTCCCTTATGAAATTATTATTTTGCTGCGTCACTAAGACATGGCTGTAGACGTCCTAGGGTTACAACCGTCCGGGAAGACTGTTACCTGTGTAAGCAAGCTCGGCGTTATCGAATGAGTCCAAATTCCCCACTCTCTCTGAGCATTGCGGCGTCATCAAGAAAGTTAATGCCCCGTTAAATTGTTTGCTGACGGCTGCATCAAACTGATCTGTGTTTCAGACTATTAGTTCGGGTGCCATTGATGTCGTCTCACAAAATAGTTCATTTACAGTGGACTGTAGATCACATCCATTGGATGAACACTGGGCTCATTGGCGAACAGATAGTTCACCAATGAGCCCAGATTCGGTATAAAATACGATTCCAATTAATATAGAGCGGAAGAAACGCGACTTCAAACTCACAATATCACTGAAATATGTAGCTACATTCCTACTGGTGAACAAAGTACGTGGAGATCAGTCGGCAGCCGAGCTGATTTTCACGTATTTCGTCCTGTTTCAGTGACAGCAGTTATTTATCGGAATGCAATCCTCCACCCATATCTGATAACCATGGGTTCTAATGCCCTGTTTTTGAACGACAACACATAGAGCTCACTTTGTTAATCAATACGTTGAACGCGAAATACTGCTTCAAATGGAATGGTCAGCGCGTTCTTGCGATTTGAACCCAACAGAACATTTCTGAGACATACTCGAGAGATGTCTTCCTGTTCTATATATTCTTCCTCAAAAACCTTAACCACTTGACAACATGTCTTCAAAAATAAGCACAGATCCCACAAAGTATGTTGACACCCTGCTAAAAGGTCAGTCGCTGCTTGCGAACCTGCATCTCTAGCAGAAGTGTCCACACACTCTACTGATAAATGTTTGGAATTCAGAGAGGATATTAGTATTTATACTACAGAGGATTAATGCTTGGAATTAGAGAGGATATTATTTATGCTACATACTTGAAAACTAATTGTTAATTCCTTTGTTCTTTTTTCCCCGTAACATTCCATCTTCTGTTCAACAGTCTGTGAAAATTCCATTGCATTTCAATTATTTGTATTCATTTTATTGCCATTTTCCCATTGCTGCTTATTTTTTTGCAAATGTCTTTTCATTTCCTGCAAATTGAGCCTCTTTTGATAAGAATTGTCAATAAATAATATAATCAACAAGTCAGTAATAAATTATTATGAGATTTTTGCATTTATAATTAAAAAATATATATTGAAGAATTGAATTAAAATTTCAAAAAATGAATTACTTTTGAATTAAAATTCTGCACAGTGTAATTAAAATGCCCTTTTTAATTAGATAGTTATTTTTATTGTATACTATTTTCAATCGAGAGGTGTTTAATAGAATATAAATTTGAAATAAAACATGAAATATTTTATAAAGAGTACGTTTATATCTTCACTATAGTTTTCCAATTTGATGAACACGTTCTATTTTTGGTAAATAACCTCCATTCTCGACAAATGAAATTTCAAAAAGAAAATGAAAAAGCTGAATGGAACGAAAATATTGGTTTTGAAATTAATTTAGTGAGTTAATGGGTCAGTCGCTAATTTGAACTAGATATCAGTGGGAAGATATTGGACTGAAAATTGATGATTTTTATTTTTTCATTTATCTTCCAATTGAGATTTTCGCAAATGAATTTTCAATGTCTGCTGAAGACCCTTTTTCTGCTCCAACATCCCTTCCAATTGGATTCCTTCTGCTCTCTTACGTCATTCGCTACGGCACGAGCTGATCAAAACTGATTAGCTATGATTCATTTACCTGTTAATTTTTTTTTTTAAAAAGTGTTGATAAAGTTTATACAGGAATTTTTCAAAAAATGTTTTGTTTATGTTGACAAAAAAAATATCAAAATGCATTTCCGTTATGTTTCAGTGTTTTCGACTGTTTATACTTTTAGCATGATTTAATTAATACTTTAAAAAAAGTGATCATTTTCGAAAGGAAAGTTATATTTTTTTTTTTGTACATGAAGCAAAACCAATGAAGTGCGAGTTTTTGCTTTGCCTCTATAGGATGCAGTAATAAATGAATCAGTACATGAAAATTGAAAATATTTTTATTTTGAGAAGAACTGTTATTCTTTCACACATGCTATATTTATTATAGTCTTTAAAATGATTTAAATATGATAAGATAGTGTTTCGTTTAATATTGTTGCTCTTTTAAAACACAACGTTGAACATAATCTAATTCTGTTCTCAGATATCCAATTCTTAGGCGTTATAGGCATTATCAAAGGCAATCAACCGAGATCAATAATTAGCTTTCATGTGCCATACGATTTATTCTGATGAACGTTTCAAATTTTAAGATAATTAAGATACATGTTTGCAGATTTCTAAAAAGTGCAGGGACCCCCCCCCCACACACACACTGCTAGGGTCTTTTTATTCCCGCGTATTTGGCAACGTGTTGTGTGATCCCAAAGCATGGGATGGATATCCCAGAGTTGATGAATAGGAAAAAGGGACGCGCAGGGTTAATTGAATTAAATGAAAGGGCCTACAAGAGGCGGAGGTGTCACGGGTGATAAATGTCTTGTCCGTGGGCGTCGTCGCCGGAATGCGCAGATTAAACCGTCAATGTCGCTCGCCCCTTATCTCTTCATTCGGAGTCGATAATCTCTGCGACCGCGTTCTGAAGAAACAGGACGGCACCGATTGCTCACAGACGAGAAATGTTTGAACAATGGCAATCCGTGTGGTCGGAGGTGAGTATTCAGTCAAAGCAATTATTTTTTTCTCTAATATCACACTTATGGTTTCTGTTATTTTAAAGTAAAATCCGTTTGATTTTCTTAAAACTAGAGTTACTTATTCAACGAATATTTGATCGGGAAAGCAACTGGTTATCTAAATAACCAAAAATGGGCCTTAATTTAATGTGTGAAATAAGTGATAAACAACATTTTGACATTTTATAAAGGAAAAGATCTCTGTGTTATTCAGTTGCACGGAACAAAATTTGCTTTTTTAATAACATTAAACCCTCTTCCCGTTTTCGATTGTCACATCCTGTGTTCCTTCAACTTTTTTATTTCATAGAAACATATTCTTCTGATTTTCTCAAAGCATTATAAATTTCTTAGAACGAAAATGCCATTGGGAAAACAGCATGAGGCCTGTTGGCAACAGACTTTTTTTTTTAACCATGCTCAAGAGTAGCCTTGTACCTAACTCTCCGAAACTATCCATTACTCTGTGGGCAGACGTGGAAGGAATCTACAATAATTCCACCTCACTCCTCAAACAGCTTGTAGAAATATCATTCTGATTTTTACTTTTTGATCATACTACCTTTTTTAATTTAACATTGAGGGATTAAAGAAAAGGACGAAACTGCGTAAATTTTGATAAGTACTAAAAAAATATAACCAAGTATAAATTTTTGTCTATATATTTTTCTTATAAAAATATAAACATTTTTCTGTATTTTTTTTTTTTTTGGAAATTATCTTGTGTTCTGTTGAGATAAAAAATATGTCTAGAATGTTCCAATCAAATTTACTCGTGCATTATTTGAAAGCTATCTGTTGTTATTTGATGTTCTACGTCGTTATGTAATTGTCACTCAAAGAACTTATTTTGTAAGAAGTTCGAAATTGAAATCTCTATTGTGTTTATTTTTCATGTTTTTATTCACTGTAAATGTAAAATGCCGAGACATACGATAGTCTCAGCGATATACTAAAAATATATATCATTGTGTTATGCATTAACTAAAATGTTGGAGTTTGCATTGGCAGTTTTAGTACTTCCATACAACCAGTTGTCGTCATCCACTTTGCTCGGATATCCATGGCTATTGCATATATTTTGTACAATTATGAGGCAAAATATAGATTCTTGTAATTGTTGCAAGTCTCCATAGTCCAACATTGAATCCGTGATAATGTACACCCGAAGGAAATACGGAAGCATAAATGGTTTGAAAGTAAGATCTTGTTTGAAGAGCTTCAACAATAGATCAGGGAAGACTTGATCCACATGCATCACGCGACCTTATTCAGGGTCACTTTTCCGCTTAGGCACACTAGGCATGTGCCTAGAATGGGGGGGGGGGCAAGAAATTGAATGAAAACAGAGGAAAAATTACAACGAAAGTACCACCGCCTAGCGAATCATGGGAGAAGCATTTCTACCCTTAAGAGAATAAAGACTGAAATGAGATCTACCATTGAAAAAGAAAAGCTTAACGGTTTGATGCTGCTATGCACTCAAAACGAGGTTACAATGAAAATTTATTACAACGACGCCACTACTGATTTTGCAATGTCCAAAGCTCGAAGAAAACCTTACAGAGATAAGCGATAAAAAAGATGATAATTAACTAGTTGAAAACAGTCCATTCAATAATTTGTACTCTATACTGAATGTTACAAACTATTTCATCCATTTACTGTACTAATTTCTAAAAGGGTGCGTGGGTGATCCGTGATGCTGAAAGGTAAGAAATGAACACGAGTGGCCAAACCATACCACTATTCTTTCTTAACGGCTGTCCAGGACACGGCGGGTCCATAGGTGGTGGATAATCGTAGGATTCTCCAAAGAACAAACGCAAATAAAGGTAAAACAGAGAGTTAAAGGAGAAAATTCCTTCTTAACTAAAACTGGCAAGATAAGAACTGAAGGCGGGAGGTGCTCTGGAAATACTGAGGAGGGGGAGGCGTAATAATTGAAGTGCCTAGGATGCTGGGGAGGTTAAAAATGCCCCTGGTCTTGTCGGAGTAAGTCAAAGAGGGAAGATGTTTACTCAAAAAGCGAGTTCAAATGGTTTGCTTCACTGAAAGTTCAGTGCTCCACACCAGAATGAACGTTATGATATCGTGGATGGCCTGGTGGGGTGGTTCGAATACTTGTATTTTTACTTTTTATTTCGAATTGTAATTCATTAAGAGTCGGTCGGACCGGGAAACCGATGATTAACAAGAGCTCCTGTAAGCTAATGCGTTTGTGCTGTCCTCGATGTTTGTATGGAAGTTGATCCAATCAATCGACAACTAATTTAAAATAGCCTCTTCAACTCGCTTTAACCATTCTTTGTAAAGTTGAACAATTTCAATGGGGATATCACTGATTTTTTTGAGAACTAGGTACCTTTTACGCATTTTGTAAGATTGACGTATTTATTTGTAGCTTTATTAAAATGGCATCGAAACATAACTAACGTAAAGACGCTTTTAGAAGGGGGGGGGAATCCCACAGTAGATAAGTCGCCTTGCAATAATTATACAACTTCAAAGTCACTCAGCTAAAGTTCTAATATCATTTCATTTGTATGTTGGGTACATTAAAGGTGCCGCCTTAGTATATTCACGTGAAACTTGGTACTTTTAAATACAGTAAATTCTCAATAATCCAGATACTATTAGACGGGAGGTCACTGTTAAAAAATTTCATTATTCAAACATTGTTTGTTGTACAGCGAGATATCTGATCCCATATATAGGTTGTGTTTATTATATAAAGGCTTTCGCGTTAAACCGCGGTAATTCTAAATTAATGGGATTCTATATACATATATGATATATTTATAGCAAATGCTTGATAATTTCAAAATAGTGAGCCACTAGTGAATGAATATTACTACAGTTTTGCTAAGTTTTTTAAAGTACTGTAATTTGTGAGTCCTCTTTTAATTGTTACAAAAAATGCACTGCACTTGTTTTCAAAACGTTTTTGATTAATGTACCAACTGGATTTTTTTAAATAGAAATACTAAAACACAATTGCGTCGATTCAATTCACTAAAAAGACAGTTTGTCACGACGTCGTTAAGCATGGAGATAAAAATCGCCCCACTTACACTGATAAAAATTAAGAAACGTCAGGGGAAATCGTTAATATAAATAGCTTCTTTTGAAAAACAGAAACTCGAAGAAATGCGGCCTTAATGTTTCTTTACTAACCACCGTTTGTTGAATGTCGAAGATATTCCCAGAGCTCTGCGAAATTAACTCTTAGCTCGAGAAAACACAGTTGCCATTCCCACTTTCGAAATACTGTGAGCGCGAAAGAAAAAGAGGATCATCTGCCATCCTTTCACTTTAAATTAAAGAGAGAACTTGTTCTGGGAGTGGAGGAATGCCCTGGTGTGAAATAAAATATTACTTTCCTGTATTGTACATTTTTTTAAGGTGATCAGCTGGAGAGTTTTTTCTGAATACTGAATGTTTTTCCCGCGTCAAGAACCCAAAAAGGCAGTTTCAGGCGATTTCTTTTGGTGGTGAGATTCTGAAAATTCAAGGAATTCTATTTCATGAGAGATATCACACATTTTCTAATCTTTAAATACATAACTGTTTGTGGATTTCTTTTTCTCCTCACACTTCATTTTGCCTCATTTAACAAACTTCTATAATACTTTCTTTAATAATTTAATGTTAACGATATTTTTTAGTTCTTTTAGATATTATTAAACTAACCAAAGTGATATACCTACTAATAAATTGTACCAGTTATTCGTAATGATTTTGAGTTTGACGTGTTCTTGAGTTTCCATGAGTCTTCGCAAAAAAAAGAAAGATGCATTTTAGTTTTTAAATTTGTTTTAAACTTTTTTATTAATGTTGTATTGTATAAACCTTGATTCTGAAAAGTCTTAAATAAATATATATAAATCTTTCTGTAAGATTTTTGCAAAATTTCACACATAACTTATTTTATGGTTTTTCTTAAAAAGGTATTATAATGCGTATCATATTAATTCTTTTGACTGATTCGACGGGGCTGTGAATAATTTCGTGTGTTTCAAATTTCATTCGGCTTTCTAGCTCATTAGACAGTTATTTTGATGCACATAATTATTTATCGAGGCATTAACTTGAGGTGAATACTGAAGTCACTTCATTCGCTTAATATTTACTAGATTTGAAAATCGGATTTGAATGCTTTGAAAACTCATATTAAGCAGAATCTTTAATTCTTATCAATGTAAGCGCTATTGGATTTAAGAGAGAAGCTATATTACTTTAAAATCTAATTTTCTAATCTATTTGCAAAATATAATCTCTTTGAATGTAATTTTCAACTGCAATTTAAAGCTATTTCGAATTAGAAAGTATTACTGCGCTTTTCAGAAACAATAAAAATTTTATATTCTTATTGGAAACCTTGCCGTAGGATGTTTCTTATTATTCATAATTAAATGAAAAATTCCACGCACTCGCATTTGTAAATCCTTGGTGACTAACAGAAAGATACGAATGTCGGAGTATTTAAAGAATTGGTACTTAAATAGACTTCGATTTGAAAAAGGATTTGTGAATCTGTCGCGTTCAGAAGCTTTTAGCATTGGACACAACGCACAGTTGTTTTGTTTTACTGTGGGGAGAAAAGTGTAAGCTCCTTTTCACTTTTCTCTTCCCTCCTTTTATATCTTCTCTAGATCATTGCACGTGAGGCCGTGAGTTCGGTTCCGAGACGGGAGTTAGAAATTAAGAATTTTTTTTTGTTTTTTTTTTTGTTTTTTGTCATTGGGAATGGAGTCTGTTTTGTAACTGCGGATGATCGTTAATCACCGGCCCCAAGTGTTACTTCATGTACCACTCAAAGCCGTGGGAGGGTTCGCGACAATCTCTTTTGCGTTTTCTTTACTTTATGTTGTTTGCGGGCGGACGTTTTCTATCCGATGGCAACTGTACGAATTTTTTTTATTTTTTATTATTGGCAGGGTGATCTTTTGCACTTTTCTTTTTCTGGGTGAGAGGGTGATTTTTTGAGTGCGTTTTTTACTGTAGGTGGACAAACAGTTTAGAAACTGTCTTCACCAAACCTTTCAAAATAAGAGAGGTAAGTGACGTTTAAAGCATGGAAAACTTTTATTGAAACAAAAATTTTGGTAGAAATTGTTATTTCCTATTTCGGTCTTAAAATTTCGAGACGGATCGAATAGATTCCAAACTTTTCTTTTTCAGAATAAATTTAAAATTCCATCTAGTGTCGGGGGCAACAGGTTTTGACAAAAGCTGTTAAAAAAAAGGAAATCAAACAGATAGCGGTTTCGGTCTGTAGTTGTGTGGCTTGTGATTGTCAATTTAGTTGTGCGAGAATTCACTTTGCCATGCTGTGGCTTGCCAACTCAACTGTTGTCAGTTCACCGTAGTGATGTTAAGGTGAGTTGGTACCCAAACCGTCAGCGAAATATCGATATTTTTTGTTGGCTAAAACGGAACAATAGTGCTTTTCAGATCAACTGCTAGAAAAAATATCTGATAAATAATGAATTATTTATTTTCCTCTCGCGAGCAAAGAAGTAGTCAAGCTGTGAGATAAATCACTTTGTTGTGATTTTTTTTGTGTATTCTCTTCAGTTCTATTCCTGAAGTATATATGTTCTGGTGTCTAAAAAACAAAAAGATGTTTTATGATTAAGAATTTTGCTTCATGAGGTACTTTTCTCATTTAAGTGTTCAGTGTAATTTCGTGAAAATTTTTATTTAAGTACCGCATGTTGAAATTATAAGTTGGATTGCTGAAATAATACTAACTTAGAGAACAAATTGAAACTGTATTAGAAGCAAGAAGAGTCCAAGATTATTTTCCAATAAAATTGAAAAATCTATTTTTTCATTGATTTTTGAGAAATCCACCTTCCATTCACATTTCTCAATTTTGAATTTTTGTGTTCATGTACTATTTTTTGAAACTCCTAAAGTTGCCTTTTTAACAATTGACGTAGGGATGTGAAACTTATTGCAAGAGATGTATGTTTTTCAGAATTGTGGGTAGATTTAGCTTTGAGATGTCTAGTAGCTTTTCCAAAAAATTTTGAATTATAATTAATACATTTTGAGAATTGTTTTATATTTAAAGGAAAAAAAATAATAAATTATAAATAATAGTAGCAACAGAAAATAAGCAGTAGCAGCAGTGTTGCGAAGTATTTGGAATAAGATATATTATGAAGTATTTGGAATAAGATATTGTAAAAAATATGAATATTTAAAAAGCCTTTAAAATTTTTTAACATTATTTAAATTTTTAAACGTTTAAGCTACCCGGCTACATTTAAGGCAATATTTTTTTTTTCGTGAAAAAGAATAGAGACAGTAACAGTAAAAATGATTTATGTTTTATATTCAGATTATATTATTAAGTTTATTCTGGAAGTAAAAGTCTGTTTGATGAGTCATAATTATACAATTTTAAAAAATTAAGAAATTTTGAAGTTTTTCAAACTTTTATAAAATGTTTAGTTCTTAAAAGTTTTTTTTGTCATTTTAAGTAATTTTTGCTTTTTAGATTATTGCAAACAAAAGTTAGTATGGATTTGAAAATCTGGCTCCCTGTTGAATTTTAATAATTTTTCTAGCTAAACCAGAAAAAAACACGAAGTTTTTAAAAATATTAATTTAAGCTTTTTTTTAAAAACTAGAGATCTCAGACTTAAATCCAAACTAATTTTTACAGAGCATTCGTTTGAAAGTATATACAAAAAATTTCAAGACTTTATCTTGAACAGAAAAAAAGCCTTAGAGATTAGAAAACACTTTAATTTTCAAAATTAAAAGTCTGAGAAAAACACATTTAAGGCTGCACATTACCCTACAAATTTCAAAAGAACCCAAGAAAAGTATTTTTGTATTTTCTTGGGGCGCATATCATTGAGAAGCTTGTCACCAAATTTCAAATCTGATAACCAATTAGTTTTTAAGAAATTTGAAATTTTCTGAGCTTAGGTTTTGGTTTTATTTTAAAGAATTTTTCCATTCTTAAATTTAATTAAAAACATATTTGAGCACAGTCAACTCTTTCACTATGAAATGGTTACTAATTTCAATTTTCATTACTAAAATCATTTCTGCTTGCTTATATTTTGAGTTTCTGGAGTTTTCATAGTTACTTAAGATTGATTTCAAGGCCAATTTTTGTTTTAAAAATTACTTAATATAACTTAGAAGTTGAATCATTCATTTTTCTTTTGGAGAAAATGTCATAGCCAAAACGGACTCGGGTTGCTATGAGAGAATATTTCAAATAAGTGGAATGCTACTGAAAATGATGCATCTTAAAATCAACCCTCAGCTGTGTGATACTACAATTAGACTTCCGAATACCAGTATTCTGAACTCGAGTATTGCAGATAAAGCTGAAAAAATTCCCATTATGTGTACCAAACTACATTATAGTAAACATATAGTATTATTATATTTTACTATTTTAAAGTTTCACAACAAAAGCTCAATCTTTCTAAATTACCCTATTTTAAAACTGAAAAAAAAAAGTATATGTGTACAAACCTGGGGATTTTTAGCTTAAGTTAGTATCCTTATTATTTTGTACATAAAATCTTTGTGTTTCAAAAGTTTTGAGAAAATATTAGGTTACGATTAAACTTAACAACTTATTTTTATTTGTTACGAGAACAACATTATGCAAAAATATATTTTGAATTTAAAAAAATGTTTTCAGTTATATTTACTTAAAATAGTGTTTTAATGTTGAACATGCAATGGAGAACAACATATTTAAAATTAGAGCTTTACGGTTATTATAAGTATTTGTTTTAAACCTTTACAAACTTTAAATAGCTTTTTCTCAGACTTTTAATTTTGAAGATATAAGTGTTTTCTAAATTCTAAGGCTTTTTTTGGTTCAAGATAGTGTCTTGAAATTTTTTGTGCATACTCCAAAACGTATGTTCTATAAAAGCTAATATGGGCTTAGATCTGAGATTGCAAGTTATTTTTTACAGTTTTAGAACCTAATTCCAAATATTAAAAATAAAGACAGATAGTAAAAGAAATTTTAGTTTTAGAACATTAAATGAACCTTTTTCATACAGTCTTGATATAAAAATAAAATTTTGGACAGAAACAAGACTTCCAAATTGGACAGGCTCTGATCGATTAAAAAATAACAAGCAAAAATTATTTTGTCATAAATTTCATAAAAGTAAGTTAAGAATTTTTAAAAAGAACTTTCATTTCTTTAAACAAAAGCGTATTTTGTACAATGGCCGGAAAGTTTTTCATGGTTTTACAAGCCTGTTTCTTATAGTTTCCTGTAAATATGTTTTACAGCCTGAAAGTGACACGTAATAATCCAAACCATGTATTACCAATTTTTCTTTCGTTATCTCCATTAATAATGACTTTATATGCTTGATGTGATATTTACCCAATTTTCAGACCTTTTCCGAGGTGTTAATAACTGGTTGAATGATCAAATCCAAGCTTCTCTTTCAGTTTCTGAATAGTTAGGCAGAGATTTTATTTCATCGGGGTTGGCTCTCTTCGAGTTATGCGCATCCTCCAGGACAAGGTTGGTGTTGTTTCCAGTTTGGCATCCTGAACCACCATCTTACAGTATCTGGCCTTCCTTGTAGAAGTGCTCGTTAGATTAGCTCAAGTATTGTCTACCTGTTGGCGTGGTGTTGAAATTTGGAGAGAGGGGTGCCAGCTCACGTGTAGTTTTCGTCACTTGACCGTGGTTCAGAATTACGAGGTTCGTCGTCAGTAGCCCTCGTATTGGCTGATCGGCAGACATAAATTAAAAATCAAATCAACACTTTCTTCCACTTATTAGCCCATATGGCACTATTACTATTCAGGTCATTTTGTTTTGTGCTGTTGATGACATTGAAATGATAAAGCAAAATATGCCGCATTGCCTTTTTTTGTCGTCTTTATTATAAATCTGATTTAAAAAAATTGTGTTAAAATATAACTACAAAACCCGTCTTGAGTGTAAGAACTATGTAAACTTACTACCTAATCTGAAAACAGGTGATCAGGAAATTTTTCCTATTCATTTCAGATAATTATAAATGAAAAAAAAATGTGATGAGGAAAATGAGTGTTGCTTAAAAGTGATGAATTTCGTTTTCTTTTATTCAAATGCCCTTTAGTTTTGAAATACTTGACATCTATCACGGGAAACTCTCGAACGACGTTCCTCATCTTGATCCTTTGAAGTGCCCTTGCCTTCACAGTGGAGGAGACCGGTGTAACGAACTCTAGACCCATTCTGGAACTCAAGGTGGCAACGCGGACGGATCAGAGGTACTGCGCCTGCGCAAGTGCCACGCCAGGGAGTTCGGTGTTTACCTATCGAAGAGAGAGGTCGTTTTTTTTCCTAGCTCCACCCGTGAGCTTAGTGTGGAGATTTGAATTCAGTTAATTGTCTCGCAACGAGAGAATGCGAGAAACTCCACCAGTGAGTTTTATTAAGAATAAAGCAGTGATTGTCTCTCCAAGAGAAATCTGTGAGCTCTACCAGAGAGCTTTGCGTGAAAGTTTTTATCTGCCGGAGGCAGATGTGTTGGAGGCCACCCAGGCCCATTTCTTATTCTTCCTCTCTAGAAATGTCAACGGGCTCAATATTTAACCATGTAAGAAAGTGTACATTTTTTTTGTGTGAGTGTCCTATGTAAATAAACCAGTAAACATCATTGATGTTCTTCATTTGAAAACGTTAGGACATTACACCGGTATGTGTTTTTCCAACCACCATTTGAATAAGCAGAAACAACAGTGGAGGACTCTCTCTCATCTTACAAGGTGACGAAATCAGTCCACAGTCAAAGACAAATGGAGGCGTTTCTTTTTTAATTTTTCTTTCTTAAAGACTGAAAAAGCGCTGAGAATTTAAGGGATGAAAACATTTTCTATTGCAGTTGTCCAGTTATTTAACAGTCAAGATCATGCTTGTGTACGAGTGTCCCAAAGCTAATGTAATCAGGTAAATGATTTCGAAAAGCTTTCTGGAGGTAAATGGGGGGGGGGATCTACTTTTGAGAAAAATATTGCGCTCAAAATTTCAAGAGTTCTCATATGTCTTCAACCTATCTTTAAAAGCGTGCTTAACCAGGGATAAATAAACTTTGGCTGAGAAGAGATTAAATCCGGTTTGGGATAGATTTCAAAACAATCGTGCAAAAATTA
Organism: Trichonephila clavata; assembly: GCA_019973975.1. Lineage (NCBI taxonomy): Eukaryota > Metazoa > Arthropoda > Arachnida > Araneae > Nephilidae > Trichonephila > Trichonephila clavata. The sequence goes on along the minus strand of BMAO01014875.1, from coordinate 72,777 downwards.
AAATGTTATTGTTTCAAAAAAAAATTTGTTTGAAATTTGAATATTTTTTTCAGATGTCTAAAATATAGTAGTTTATATCAAATATAATAATAACACAGGCCTGCGAAACTAAAATTTTTAATAAATACAAAAAAAAGTTTTCTTTGATTTTTACATTATATCCTTCATTTATTGACCTCCATTTTTCTTCATCATGTCAAAATTATTTGTAAAATTTATCTTGTTTGAAAAGGAATTTTTTCGTACAATTAGCATGTAGTATCTGGCAACAGTGGCTTTTATCCAATAAAATTTTTATAAATATTGAGATTATTGGTGAGGCTTAGTGATTTTTGAACAAAAGATGAAAACCATTGTTGGCAGATCTCGCAAGTCGCCTTTGGTCAAGAGAAAAAGTGGAATTTCCTTTAAGGTTTAAATTTTTTATAACCATTTATGATTTGTTTCTTATTAAGCTAACTTACATAAAATTATACAATTGACCAAGGTGAACAAATATTATGCTTGTGTACATGAAAGTTTGAAATAAAGTTTAAACCACGCACTACTCTCTCTCTCTCTCTACTATTTAAATACATACTATACCTTTGAGATTTTTTGTTGACGTTCTTCTTTTTATGTTCAGTCCCAGACCTATCTCGTGTTGACAGTCTTTAGCAGTCGGCGAGGATTTTTTTGTACCATCTTCATGGATGATGAGGTTTCGTATCTTCGATGTCTGGATCGAACATTTTACTCTGTTTTTCGCTGACAGGGACTAAATCATCGGCGAAAATGTCCATATGTGCGTGAAGGAAATATATTTTGCCACACATAGAGCAATCCAATCCTTGAAATCTGTCCAAAATATTCACTATATTTGCTTCATGGTCAGGGTCCTTGTAATTACACATTAGATGCATGAAGAACAGTGCGATGAAATGTTATCAGGATAAGAGATTAGCTTTTGACTTTTGTGATTATACCCATGGACGCGGCAGTAACAAAAGTAGTAATCACCAGAGTGGTTTTTTTTAGCTCCATTCGTGTAAAATGAATTCCAAAACGTAAAACGAGCCGTCATTCCTTTGAGTCAGAAGCATAGATCATTAAGACACTACAAATAAACTTTATGAGTAGCCCACAATTTGTCCTGGTCCTCGAGTTTCATGCCAAAATATGCAAGATGAAGTTGCATATAATACATTTTATGCGACAGGAAGATATCACAGAGTACACGTTTCAAGATGGCAGAGTGAAAATCAACTACGGGGGTAAGAAATTCAACGAGGGAAAAAATTGTAAATTTTGATTCAAATCCGAGTAAAATGGAATTTTTCAAAAAAACCGCGACGTGATAGAAATTTTTCATAATTATTTTTTAAATCAGCATCAGAAAATAGATCGAATTATTAGCCTGTATAATTTTTCTTAAAAATTACGAAAAACACTTTTGTATTTGCTAAAATTCTACACCTTCAAAAATCAGTATATATACATAAAATTATAAAAATATACTCTTATTTTGTTTTTTATATTTAGGTTTAATAATAACAAAATCCAACAAATACACAGTCGCAGCTCTATGAATCTCACTAGCATAAAATATTTTCCCCAAATGAACTACTTTTTGAAGCCTTCGTTGTGTTTTATAATAAATGGTATTGATCCACAAAAAATTCAATTTAGAAATTCATCTCTAAAGAGTTTCCCCGTCACTCTCTTAAAATCAGACTTCTTGCAAAAATATTCTCGAGAAAATCCGGGTTCTGATTGTTTTGTTAACGTCGCATTTTGAAGCAAAGGTTCGGAAATTTTTGGTTCCATGGGCCCAATGAAGAGGTCAACATCTTATCTGCTTCAGAATCTAACAGTTTTCGTGGATACCACATTAAGTTTTCACGAATGTTTTTTCTTGTGTCGAAACAGTTCGATTGCGGATCCGAGTTTAAAGTTCTTCCAAGGAAAGTGCGCGTGTTTAATCTTTCTGTTCAGATATATTTAATCATAAACGAATTTTTCTAAGATATATTTTTAAGAACTTTGAGTCTTTATTTTCTTTTTCAAAAAAAAATAATAATTAAAATAAAAAGGCAGGAAATAAGCAGGAATTATGTTGCCGCTATTTCGCTACCTACATTAAAGCTGATTCAACACTTTCAACGGACAATTTTTACTGTGGCAACCACTACTAACGAAAAAACTATATAATATTCTATCTATTACTCATAGAACCTCACACAATTCTCTCTCAACACTGATACTCTCCCTAACTCTATTGGAAAAAATAGGGTATTATTTTACAGCTGTTGAAACAGCAACATATAACTTCTAATCTATTATCACTTCCCTTTTGCATGATTTTGCAAAAAAGTGCCTGATTCTCCTTTTCATTTCGTCCAGTATCTCTTGGTTTAATTTTAAGATTTTTGGAAGGGATCGAATTCATTTTCAATTTAAGTAAAAGGGCCCCTTTTTCCATGTTTAGTGTGCTGCACATTTCTCCTAGTATTATGTTTTTGTTATAAAGAAAACGTAACATCAACTGAATGTCTGGGAAGACGCATGCAATGTATATAAGTGTATGACAGAGATTTGTATTATTATTGGGAAACTCTGAGGCCTTCCACATGAAGCCGAAGCATTTCGGTAACACTCCGGAGTGGAGGGAAGGACTCTTGAATGTAAGCAAGACTGTTCCGATTTGAGAGCACGATCTGTCTCTTCCTGTCAAAGAGTCGTAATTTACGCGGTCCATTTGCAAGTAAATGCTCGCCAAGCGGTTATTAGGGGACTCACCATCGCAATGGATGGCAAGAACGGAGGCATTTGACTTGTTTATCGTAGGAACTTGATTTTCGCGTTAATTCTTGAAATGCAAATGCATGCTAAGAGAACAGTCTTGTAACCGATTATCAGCTTTTCTGAACATATTTCAAGTCCCTATCTTCTAAGCTTTCTCCCAGAACTCTTCTCTGAATTGTAAATGTAGGGGAAGATCGGTCTGGTTTGAGTAACGGTTTGCATTACACTCGTGTGACACCATTCCATTCGAACGTTGTGTGGTGTTCTAAATGTTGTTCCTGGCCTAGATTCGTGGTGTTTTCCTGAAATAGTTTCATCATTAATCTCTCGCAAGTATTTGTCTTCTTCATTTAGTGATATGTTGGTTTGAGCGCGAGATTTCCTTTAATATTCCGAAAAAATGTGACCTACCTATGAAACATAATATATCAATGGGATGGCTTTTAAACTCTACGCACGTAATGAAGAAACTGACCATTTCTCTTTGATCAAAGCCGTTGTCTATTGTGTAATATTAATGGATGAATGAAATTACAATTTATGTTCTATCATTTTTAATACATTTAATAATACTTTATAATCACTTAAATCATTTTTTTTTATTCTTTAATTGAAATTTTTCTACCTGGCGTATCAGATGCATTTAAAGTTCATCGAAGCCTAGAATGCAATTCATCCAGTGTAAAAAAATATCGCATGACAGTTCCAGGTATTTCAGCTGTAACCATCCGCTTGTACGATAAGCCGTCCTTGATTTATTGCCAGTGCCACAGTTAGCCCATTCTGACCTGCAGAAAATGCTACTACACACCTCCAAATATTTCATGCTGATGAAAACGAAAGCACAATAAATAAACAAAGCCGAGTGTGCGTCGGACACTTTCAAAACAGAAAGAAAGAAACAGTCAACAACGAAACGGAGGGAAAAACACGAGACAAAATAACGGTGTAAACAGTAAAAAGATCGATTTTCGATTACAAGTAAAGCTTCTATCCCCCTCCATTTTCCCCGCTTCATTTTGTGTTGTTTAAAGACTCAGGTCGAAACGCTCTGGGTTCCAGAAGTTGTTTTTTCCCCCCTTTCTCCCTCGTTTTGTTCAATTTTTTAAGAGAGGGTGCGGGGCAAGGCAACATTCGAAATGAAAAGACAAAAGAAAAATTCGAAAAGCGCAAAACTGAACTCGCCACTTCCATTCGTTTCTTCCAACTTTTCTTTTAATCATTTTGGAAGCTGTCTTCGTGCACACTGGGGAGGGGGAGTCCCCCCCCTCCTCCTCCTTGGGTAACTCGGTTTGAGAGGTCGTGCTTTTCAGCAAACTGTCGAACTTAGCACTCGGAGAATTGACAAGAAGGGTCCACCGTATGTTGATTGCTTTTGAAAAGTAAAACGACAGATTTCTGGAAGCGGTTCCTTCTGTCAAACGGCTATAATTAACGTTGGCATTTGCTTCAAAAGTAATGACACCTTTCGTAGTACGAGTTAAATAATTTTTCTGAATATATAAATAAAAAAAGCGGACACTTACGCACTGACATGCCATCAAATCTTTTTTTACTCGTAAATAGTTTGTTAAAGCAGTGGTAGGCATGCAGTATAAGGAAGTAGGTACGTTAGGGGGGGGGCGAAGAGGAGAATCTTTTGAAATTACCTATTAGCTTTCACTCAGAAATAATAACGAAATTAAACTAAGTGTTAATTTTCTTTTTGTTTTTAAATTGATGCTTATGAATTATCAATACCTGATATTTTCTTCTTATTATTCTGATGCTTCACTCAGCACTATTTGCTTTCTTTATTCTTGCATTTATTATGAAAATTTTAAATATTTTCCCCTTTATATTTTAATTTTGTATTGTTGTTTTTCATTATTTTACTATGTGTTTTATTCCGGTGTATATCAATTTTGCGGACAGCCTTATTATATCTGCCGAGCTACTCAGAAATTCCTGTGTGAGATCCTACTTGTGTCGTCCCTTTTTATGACTGCATTGAAAATAGAAACTTCTTCAAACAAATTTGAGTGCTTATTGCAGAAACGAGGCAATAGAGTTGATATTGTTTACTTGGGGAACTTGCTGCTCAGATTCGTTTGTCTTGATTTACTAAGATTTTGGTTCGCCTGATTCTGTTTCACAAATTGAATTTTAGCGAGAAGATTAACATATACTGAAAGACGTTGGATTTTTCGGATTTCCCGCGTGGGGGGGGGGGATTCATCACATGATCTAGTTTGGAAAGCTAAAAATTGACACTACGTAACACTATTTTTTTAAGAACATTTCTGTTCCTCTTTTCCTTTTTCAAAATGGGAAATTTCTGAGTCATGTAACATTTTACTCTGTAAACTTAGTTTTTTAATGAAATGAGAAAAAAGATTCTTAGATTCTTATTGAAAAATTTGAAAAATGATTCAAATGGGCTTATGTTAAAATTAGGACTCTCATATATTTTTTTTTTCCCTAAGAAAAATCAAATTATGTGTTTTGTTGTATATTCAAAGTGTACATGTTTAATAGTTAAAAATAAATTTGCTCTTTGTATATACTGAATATGAAAGAAAACACACTATCTAGTGAGTATTAACAGCTTTTTAACTTTTGATACTTTTCAGAAAAATTATAGCTAGACATTATAAATGGAATTGAAATCAGCGAAAGTTATTTTAGGTTTTGAAAAAGTATTTTATGACTGCTTTTCGTTTTTGATTTGATGTTGTTGGCGCCACAGTTGACGAGAATTCCTTTGTACAGATTTGCTCCAAGCCAACTTTTGCAACTTTTTGTATTCAGTTCGAAAAGTATAGCGATCCCATATGGTTGGGATCCATTTCGCTTATCAAAATTTGTTAAAATTTGCAGTCCATTCGTATTATATCGGCAGCAGATGTTTTCTCTGTGTTCAAATTTGTAAATCTGTAAATGTTGAGCATAAGATATTATTTTACAGAGTTTGACTCATTTGCAATTTAGATAATCAATTGTAAAGGGAGGAAATGGTGATAAAAATATTTTATAGACTTAATATAATTTTTAACGTGATTTCGAATTCGTTTAAAATTAAATACATCTTTGAATTTTCTCTAAATTCAGACCTTTCATTGATTTTTAATGAATTTCTTTTTCATGTTTTTACGATTTTGGAAATCCGACAAATCAAATTTATCTTCTATTTTATTTGCTCTATTTTATTTATAAAATAAATAATTTAATACATGTTTTACTTTAAAAAATGAATTTTTTAGCAAGCGTAAAATTTTGTGTTTTTTTTTCTCTTTCTATTTTTTTTAAAGACAAGATGAATATTAATTTTTAATGAAACATTTGCAAAAAAATAAAACGTTAAGTTTTAGAAAAGGCCGGTCTCTTAATGCGTATGACAGTGTGCACGCGTGAATTTTCTCTTTTTTTTTTTTTTTTTTTTTAAATTCATTTGAAGAAAAGGAGTGTTCACAAAATAGAAAAAGGGGGGGGGGGTAATTGAGTCCTATGGAAATTGTTTAAACAAGAAAAAAGGGTTGAATTACGGATCTGATAAAATTCTCGCTTCTCTTTTCTTGGATTTTGTTCTAAATCTCTCACTTTTGATTCTATAAAAAAAAAAAATCCCCTCTTCACTCTTCTACTTGAGACTGCTTTTTCGAGATTTGTGATTCAATTAATGATATAAATGTTGTCGAACTATTGATTATCGATTAATTCAAGAACTTCAGACCACCTTCGGTTCGAGAATTTTTTTTCCCTTTGCTTCCACCAAATCGTTTGGTTTGTTTTATTTTCTTCTGCAGACGTTTCGAAAATTTTTTTCAATGAAGTAGGAAAAGTCGAATTTTTTTCCCTCCCTTTTTCTTCCTAGCATTTCTTATATATGTACATTTTTTTTTTTTTTTTTGCTTTGAAAGTTGATTCCCTTAAGATGCGGTACTGTTTAAAGTTTTTTTACTTTTCTTCCTCCTATAAATTCCTATTTTCTTTTTTGAAAAAGAGCCTGCTACTTCTTATCCGGTCTTTCCTTGTTGACGAGGTGGCCTTTTCTAAGGAGACGTAATTTAGTGTAAGAAGAAAGAGAAATAGAAGTTTAAAGTGTGGGGGAGGGGGGAGGGAGAAAGGACCCGCCCATGACGTGTTCTTAAACATCTGGCAACTTTTCGATATTCGCTTTTTTCAAGCTTTGTTTCATCCTCCACTTTTCGGTTTTCGTAAGAGAAAGAAAGTGAGGCTTCTTAATGAATAAATATTGGGTTGGGAAAAAAATTCACCTTATAAATTTTTTTTCATGTATTTTACAATTTATTATTTATTAATATTTTTTATTATCATTTTTTGTTGAGAATTCACCTAAGTTTATACCGCGAGTGAATCTGAGGGGATGTTCCAGATTTGTTGAAAAAGGTGTAGTTTAAATTTATTCGCTCATTTTTATTGCCGTTGTAACTTTCTGGTCTTTTTATGAATCATTATTGCGTTCATTTTGCGTTTTAGGTTGTACTTTTTTGTGTTTTATCTTAAAAGGGAAAATAAAATCTTGTAGCGCTTAATATATGTCCAAGATATGTCTTGTAGCGCTCAAACTTAAAATGCCTTGATATATTTTGATGTACATGATAGACTTTTAATGTACAAGACTGATTTTTTTTTTGAAAAATAGATTCATTTGTGAAATTATTAAAACAAGAATTGAAAACTCATAAAATACGCATTTTGAAAATACTATCTTAATTTTGTAATTCGTAATTCATGAATAATTAATACTTAAGAAATATTTTGTGATAAAAAATATTCTTATTTCAATGTCTGCGGGAAGAATATCAATTCAATTTATTGAACTGTTTTGACATTACTTATAATACGTGAATTATATATTTTTAGCTCACTTTGCTCTAGCAAAAATTTTCAAATTCATAACTAAAGTACATCTGCGCAGAATTTAGATTTTATTTTGGATCTGTAGCAGTAAAGGTTTTTAATAAATGCTTCTGTAATTCGTGTGAATGAACAAATATTAAAATGTAATTGTTTGAAATGTTTCAAAAATTTATTTTTATTATCAGAAAAATATTTAACTGCTATTCAAGCGAATGTATTTCAAAGTCTCCATTTCATCTCCAGTTTTACTCTTTTCGATTCCCCCTCCCCCTTATAGAAATATATTATTTGAAGTAGAGCGAGATCCTCTATTATTTTGCTAATTTGACATTGGTATTTGTTTAATGAAAGACACATAACGATTAACAAGTCCCGATCAATTCGCATATTTTTTGGTCTTTTGTTCCTCTTACGCAGTGTGAAGGCGAGTTTTGAAATTTTTTAAACAATACAGGCTTTGGAACATCAATTCAAATTGAATCATTATTCCATTTTTAGAAAAGATTTTCTGATATTTCTGGGAATGATTTTCTGTAATTACATCCAGAATTTCCTCATCAATCACTCGTTTAATGGGAACAGTACACTCATGTCCATAAATTAAGGATAATGACGTTCAGGCAAAGAAAGAGACGGAAGCAAAACAAATTTGGCTTATTTGTAAAGTCTATTTATTAAACAAAAGGTAAAGAACAAAAAAGATGCTATATGTTGGACATAATTAATAAAAACTGCGGTATTTACTCCCTGGAGCAAATTTCAACAAAGAACCTATTTACAAAAAATAGTATAACATGGTTAGTATGATGGTTAATACGGAGTATGTCTCCCGGACGATGCAATACAGGCCTTACAACGCCTACGCATGCTGAGTATCAAAATATCAATCTGATCTTGGGGAATATTACACCACTCATCAAGCAATACCCTCCGAAGTTCCGGTAGACAGGTGGGAGGGGGTTGAAGGGCTGCAATCCGTCAGCCAAGCATATCCCACACATGCTGTATTGGATTCAAGTCCGGTGAGTATGCTGGCCAATCCATACGGGTGATATCCTCCGATTGAAGGCATTCGTCTACAATGTTTGCACGGTGAGGATGGGCGTTGTCATCCATAAACAGAAATTCAGCACCCATGGCGCCCCGAAACAAACGTACATGTTGTTCCAGAATGACATCCCGATAGATGCGGCCTGTCATCGTTACACTCTGAACATGCAAGTCAGTTCTGAAACCAAGAATAATTTCTCCCCAAACGAACCATCCTGCACCACCGTAACGGTGTCGTTTAATGGTGTTCTCTTGGTGGTAACGGGTACCTGGCGCTCTCCATATGAAAGACCGGCGAGAATCAGACCGAAAACTAAACCTGGACTCGTCGGAAAATATCACACAAGACCACTGTTGCGGTGTCCACAATGCATGCTCTCTACTCCAGGTTAATCACAGGCGACAGTGAGTTGCGGTATGGGGAACACATCTGACAGGCCTACGAGCATATAGACCAATATGAACTAAGCGTCTGTACATGGTCTGCCTTGAAACTGTCATACCGGTAGCTGAAGAGAGCTGACGAGATAGGTCTGATGCTGTGGTCCGTCTGTTTCTTTTGGCAGTAACTGCCAAATACCGGTCCTCATTCGGCGTTGTAACTCGGGGGCGACCTGTGCTGTAACATCTACTCTCACATCACCATCATCTTGGAATCGTTGCCAAAGCCTTGAGATGACACTCTGGGCTCCAAGTTCCTCGGATACTTCCAGTTGGGACGTCCACATTCTGGTCGTCCGATAATTCTACCACGTAAAAAATCATCCAAATACTTCCTTTGTGCCATAACTATGCGGTTATTGCACTGGAAGGCTTTTAAAGCGCTTATGAACAATTTTACTTCTTTGCCACCAATCCTTATATACCCCTCTCTTACACTCTCGTCATTGTGACGTACTATCCGCGCCATCTGGTGGTTTCCTGTAATTTGAAAAATTCTTCTTCAAGATGAGTGTGATAATTCTACAGGTGAAATTTTTATTTTAGAGTTCAATTTCTGTGTGATTCTGAATTATCCTTAATTTATGGACATGAGTGTATAAAGGAACTATAATTGTAGTTGTCCTAAATTTCCTTGTCATCAAATGCGAGGCCACAATTTTGCATAATACACCAAATTTGACCAGTTGGGTTTACAAGGATAAAATCGTATACTTATGCAGAACATTTCTGAAACTTTCTGAATTTTTTTTTGAGAAATTTGCGGCTTTTGGAAAACAGGAAATTTCCTTTGTCCGTCCGAGTCTCCGCGTTTCTCAACTTATGTTTGAGAAAATCTCGCCTCCGCATATATGTATGTCACCTTCCAGAACAGAAGTTTTAAGTCGCTCCAAATAAAAAAAAATATATCCTATCCATAATGTTTCTGAATTTTCTAGACCAGTCTACATTCAAATGGATGTCTAAAAAAGGACATCATTTCAAATGTAAAGAATAATAATTATTACTTTCCAATTTTGTGATTTTATTGGTTTTGCGAGTGCATTAAAAAAATCTCATTTTAAGAAAATTTTAAACAAATTTAACAAGTGATAATTATTAGTTTGCTAATTAAGGGGCTCTTTATTGAAGTTATGATAGCGTTGCTGAAGTACACGACAGCATTTCCGGCTTGAAGTCTTTTTCAAAAGAACGTTATTGATGTTATTTACCTTTCCCAGGTGTGGAACGAACTCCCTGTCATTCAGGGCGCTCCCTGTTCCTAGTCAAGAAAGGAACAGTTGGGAGAGCTCCGTCCACACCGCAGAGATACAGACGTGTACAAATGCTGCGCAAATACATCCGCTTATAGACAACCAAAAAACTAAATTACTATAAAAATAGTCAGAGAAAATAGCGAACGGGGTACGGAATTCCCCTTTTGTTTTCCTTTTGGCTCTTCTCGTGGAAAAAAGGCGCGGCAGGTGAGAAGAGGGCGTCCGTTGGAGGAAGGTTCCGTAATTTCTGCCCACAACTTGGTAGGATGGCTGTGCATTAAAAAAGTTGCGGATTCCTCTCGTTGTGTTACAGGGGGCCTGTACTCCACGAAACCTCAAAACTCTGTCGAGGAGTAATGCGGAAAACATATTTTTCTCGAGTGAAGCTCCTGCGATGAGATATGCTTTCGTCTACCATTTGTTGACAGGTTGATTTTAACTTCGAAGGGAAGCAGAAAAATCTTTTAAATTAATCAAGTTAGAGAAATGTAGAGGTGGTAATTGACAATGTGTGCATTTGGAAACAGATAGGGATTGGAATGAAAGTTTTCTATTTAAAAAATACCTATTTTTTCTTCCGGTCATTAAATAGTTAAATCAGTTTTCGAATCCTTGATGCTATATTTTAAGGTATTGTTGATTGTAACGCTTGCATTAATGTATCCATTAAGATGTGATTTTCAAAAAATGTACTTATCTAAGATGTAAGGACACGCGAGACAACAGAACGTGGAGAGGGTGTGTGAATTTACATTCTATCTCGGTTGTATTTTTTTTTATACTTGTTTTCCGTTAAATATTTATTTTTGAAACAACGCAACCTGAAAGAATTTTTTAGTTCTAATAATTGCCTCCTCTGGATGAGGTTAGAATCACTGTTCCGAATCTCTTTTATCTCAGTATTGGGTACAGAGACAGCTCTATTGTTGAAAGGAGATGAGAATTTTTTACCAGATACTCATTTGGAAAAAAAAGTCTTCGTGGTTTTTGAGCTCTTTTGTAAAGAAAATATTCTATTTGAATTTAAATTCATTCCTCGAAAAATGACTCGACCGAAGAGTGTTTTTTAGAACTTCCAAGATTTATTTGCTAATGACAGTTATTTCAAATGGACTCGTTTCGTTAGTTTTTTTCCTTTTTCAAATAAATGAGGGGGAAAAGTTAATTTAAACGTGACAATGTGTTGAAGAAAAAAAATGGTTTGAATTTACTCCTGCTTCTCTCTAAACTATTTCTTTCTGTTGACGTCCAGAGGGTATTTTTTCACTTACTCTCAATTCTAACACTTTTGGTTCAAATAAAAGCACTTTTTTCTATCTGTTTACTCGTACCATATCTTTGACATGCATTGTTCTTTGTTGATCATTAAATTATGTTTCGGTGGCATTTTTAGTTGGTAAAAAATATGTTTATGAAAAAGGCCCATTTCTTTTGAAATTTCTATACTATATTTTATGTTCAGGAAATTTTAAATTGAATTCATAAATTTAATTTTATTTATTTCATTAAGAAACAAATGTGAATCATTTTTGGATCCCGTGTTTAAAACATTCATAATAATAGTACCGATTAATTTCTGTAAGCCTCTCTCCTTCATTTCCATTGTGAAAACTAAAATTATATCAAAGATCCACTTATTTATTAACCCCCTTCCATCTCCCTTCGCTTAGACTTTTCTAAACTGATGCGCCGTACGCTCAACCACGTATGCATAACACGCGGCTATTTTGCGGTTTTTTTCGAAATTTTATTTAAATTAAAATCTGTCCAGTACTTCTGAGGACAATAAACTAAATTAGAGAAAAATCTTTGTAATTTTTATATTTTTAAATCTGATTGCTTCAAATCTTATAAAAATACTGATCGTTCCTACCGAGAGAGAGAAAGAGATAATTACAGCACTAGGGCTAATGGCAATGGACCTCGTCATCTTGAGCCTCTTTTAAATGACGACACCTGGGCGTGCATCTCTCTTTCATCAGCCAATCTACACGACGTTTCTTCAGAGGCACTGGGAGTCGACCCCGTGACTTGTCGACAATCAGTTTCTGACCATAATCACTAAGCTAACGCGGCCGTCCGAGGAATATTGCGAGAAAATCTCTCTGAAATGAAAAAACACGAAGAAAAAAATTAATTTTACGTCCGGTTTCTTAAATGCCCTTTGATAGTCATTTGTTGCCGTGGAATTGACCTCTTATGTTATGATGTTTTCTATTCTTAAGAAGTGGGGCAAAATTTCGTCAATGATTCAGAGAGAGAAGGGGTGTTGTATCGCCCCCATTACATGGTAGATGGCGATGCGAATGGGCGCGGCCCTTTATTTTTTCATTGTAATTATATTCACTTCTATGTTGTCTTCTGCCGTTGTGTTGAATCAAGACTACAAAAAGCATCTTTGTGGGTACTCATTGAACTAATTCACACTCATTACCCTACTCGTGTTCCAATAGCTCGCAAAATCTGAGCTCGAAATTCTTCTTTTTCGTACAGAGAAAGACACCTTTGTCAAAAATCGTCGACTCAAACCACCGAACATTGTCATTTACCATGATCCTGATGGCCTACTCAGAGTGGAGGCAAAACTTTTCTCTACATATAATGGAGATTTCTTTAGATGATCTATTTTATTACTTGACAAACATTAACTTTTTTTAAGGCTCATTGAAGAGACTCGTCGAATTTATAACCATTCAGGTATCCAAACACTTGTTATTGTCCTACGAGAAAAGTTTTGGTTATTGAGATCGAAGAAATCTTTGAAACGCATTTAGTCTACTCGAAGAAATTAGAGTCGGAATCATTCAAAGACAGATTTGTCGTAACTGTAGATTTTTTCTCTTCAGTAGCAAGTTCAAGAGCATCCCTGAAATCAGAGTCCTTGGTGTCTGGATCGGAGGCACGGTTTTTCAACCATATGGGACTCTCCCACCAACAAAGACTGAAGAGAGTTTGTGCGTCGCATCCCCTGGATGCGATGTCTGCAGCTTTCGTCTGTGATGGAACGTAGTACCAGTCTTCTTTCGATGAGCTGGAATGGATATCTTTTATTCTGTTTATGAACCAAGTCCCAGAATTTTTGATCCAACAAAGCACGACTTTTGAGTCAGTCCAGTAGAAAGTTTGAATGCCGTGAATGTTTAATGACCTTTGCGAAGATGAGTCGCATGGGCAACTAACTATTTTTGTTTTCGAATGGCTTGATACTCTAATTCTGAGTGTTGCCACTGGATCCCTTGGAAAAGGACTAAGTGTCTCAGCTGGCATGGCCTTTACTGGAAAATATTTAGAAAACGCAGGTTACCGTGTATTTCGTTTGATTGGAGATGGTGAATCTGCTGAAGGTTCAATCTGGGAAGCTTTTATTTGCCGTTCATTATAAATTGGATAAACTTGTTGCTATTTTTGATTAGGTCAGAGTGACCAACTATATTTCAACATCAAATGGATATGTATGAGCATAGATTGAAGAATTTTGGGTTCAATACTTTAGTGATTGATAGCCATGATATTGAACAAATTATAAAAGGTTTTGAAAATACTGATAGCTTCAAGGGAAAACCAACAGCAATTTTGGCAAAAAATTTTAAAGGAAAAGGATTGGCAGAAATTGAAGATCAAGAAAACTGGCAGGGAAAATACCTTGCTGCCAAAGCCGAAAGTGCTATAAAAAAATATTAGGATACGAATAGAGTATTGAGTTTGGATTAGTCCAGTGAGTACCCAAAGATGCTTTTTGTAGTTTTTTTTATTTAGCACAGCGGCCAACGCACAGCAAAAGACAACAAAGTGAATATATAGTTACACTGCAAAAACAAATGGCCCGCGCCCATTCACATCACCATCTACCATGTAATGGGGGAGATACAACATCCTCCGCCCACAAAACCTACAGCTTAACTTAAACATAAATTCATATTTCTAGAAAATAAAAACATGCTTCAGAAAGTAATGTACAAATTGATCTAGAAAAAAACTTAACACAAATTGAAATTAAAATACACACAATATGTTCAAGAGAAAATGTTCAAAATAAGAGTTCGAGTCTTAGGCTTAATAGTCCTACCACATCTCGTGGTTATTGGTTCTCTCATAATTTCAGCAATTTTACCTGAAGTTTCCAAGCGGTACAAACGTTGAATTGGCCGTATCAGTTCTCCCCTCTGAATTTTCAATCCGAGTATAGAAATATTGACTCGGACAATGGTACAAATCTCGTGGCACTCAACAACGAACTCCAAAACATCGATTGGAGCGGCGCCATTATTGCTCACTCTGATTTGAAGATCTCCTGGCACTTTAACCCTCCGACCGCCGCTTGGTGGGAAAGGGTGGTCCGAATGCTAAAAGAATTGCTGAGACGCAATTTGGGAAAAGCTTCTCTTCAATATGATGAGCCTCACACCATCGTATGTGAGTGCGAGGCGCTTCTAAACAGCAGACCGCTAACTTACCTCTCGGAGAACCCCTCTGATTTGGTATCCATTACTCCATCTCTATTTTCGCAAGATCAAACTGAATTCTGTGTTGAAGACTTGGACCAGAATGATTTGCAAAATCTTCACAAATGTGCGAGACATCTTCACGCCACAAAGCATAAACTTAAATCTCGGTTCCAAAAGGAATATATCTCAATTTTAAAACAGACGAGCAATAAGGTACAAGCTCCACGTTCTATTGGAGACATTATATTAATCAGCTTGGATAATAAGAAACGTGTAGATTGGCCTTTAGCTAAAATTATCGAAATTTACAAAGGGCGTGACGGGGTTTTCCCGCGTTGCAAGATTGAAAACTCAGAATGGTGAACTGATAAATCCGATTCAACGTTTGTGTCGCTTGGAAACTTCAGGTAAAATTGCTGAAATTATGGGTGAGAAACAATAACCCCCAGATGTGGTAGAACTATTAAATCTAAGACGAACTTTTCTCTTGAACATTGATTTGTGTATTTTAATTTGAGTTAAGTTTTTCTAGATTAATTTCTGCATTACTTTCTAAGGCATGTTTAATTTTTTAGAAATATGAATTTATGTTTAAGTTAAACTGTAACTTTTGTGGGCGGAGGATGTTGTATCTCCCCCATTACATGGTAGATGGCGATGCGAATGGGTGCGGCCCTTTGTTTTTCCGCACTTCTTTGTTGTCTTCTGTTGTCCGTTGTCCTGAATCAAAACTACAAAAAGCATCTTTGTGTGGATACTCACTGGACTAATCCTTAAACTCATTAGCCTACTCGTGCTCTAATAATGGGTTTTACGTTTCGTAGTAAACTGATCAACCTGCTTTGAGTGCAGTGAAAGTGTATAAATTTCGTTTCTCTACAAATGTTGATTTTTAAACAATAGTTTTTTTGCTTTGCTCAAGTGAGGGAATAATTACAAGAGATATCGTTTTACGACTGAATTCTTTTAAATACTGGAAGGAAAATGTGGGAAAATTAATTGAAGAGCTCATATTTACACACAGACATAATATTTAAAAACGCGCGCGTAATACTTTAATCGCGTTTTGCAAAAAGAAGTCACAAAATTTTGATTTAAACTGCTGCGATATTATGAAAATACTCATATGTATCAGAATAAACACAAATAATTTCCTCCTACCTAAATGGTTTTCCCAGTGGCGTAACGGAGAATCTTAGCCCCCCTGCAAAGTCAGGTTTTGGGCCCCCTAGAATCTCTGCCGCCCCCCTTAATGCGGGGTTTGTGCGTGGGTGTACGCTACTCTACTGGGTGTTCCCCAAACAAAGGTGGTCCATAATGGATAAACTCCGATGATATATAAGAAACGTTATTTATTCGCATCGTGTTTGATCTTCTGGGATTCGATATGAATAAAGTGGCTCGTTCTTTTGATGAGCCTTTATTTATAAAGTATATATTCGTAGACTTGCAGAGTATTCATTTATTTATTACTAGAAGAACATTTTAACTGTGCGGCTCCTTTTCTTTCTTTTAACGAATATAATTTTTCACTCAGTCTACCGATATCTTGGGGACACCTTTTGCAGTGATCAGGGTTAGTATCCAAGAAGTCATTTTCAATTATATTCTCTTCATACTCGGAGTTTCTTCTTCATCAATTCCCCTCCTAATCTAGTTTTAATTATTTATTCCAATAAGTTTCTCCTTCGTCTTGAAATTCTAGAATAATCGTATGTCCTTAAAAGCGGTAGTGCTGCGGTACCCCTTCCTAAAAATGAATATTAATTTTCGGTCCATTTTTGAAACATCTTTTAAGCATTTACTTCATAATGTCCTTTCTTTTTTTTAGATGCTTGTAGTTGATAGTTGTACAAGGAATAAATATGTAACCTATGCGTGTGTAGCGTCTACTGATATAAAGTTAAGAATTGGGAAGTCCATAAAAAAGTTTAGAAAACATTGCATTTTTCATTAAATACCTATATGATTAATGTGTTTTACACTGCTGACTCACAAAATGCAACAAGAAGAACCAGAGATATCACAGCGAAATTTATGTGACAGATAGCATATTACACAACGATCAAACGATTAAAATTACAGCGATTTTAGACGTGTGAATGAAGACAAAATCAGTAGTTAATGTAGCCGCCATTCTTCCACATATTGCCAAAGTGGATCTGGGTGTTGCATCCCGGGCCAGTCGTTGTGCAAGCATGGACCACATGTTTTCAATTGGTGATAGATCGGGAGAACAAGCAGGCCAAGGAAGAAATTCAATCTGATGGGCAAAGAAGAAGTCTTGAACAATGTGTGTCATATATTATCCAGTTGGAATATGGCTGATGGTAGGGGCAGAATGTATGGGAGGACCACGTGTTTCAACAACTTAGAGATGTAGCGTTGACTGCCAGAGTACCGGCAATGCATAGTAGAGGGATGCGGCAGTGAAATCCAATACCACCCGAAACCATGATACCGGGTGAAGGACCAGTGTGACGATGCATAACGCAAGAGATCATCAGCCTCTCACCACGGTGTCTCCAAACTCGAATCCGACCATCATGATGTTGCAGGCAGAAGCTGGATTCGTCAGGAAACACAATGCCATTCCATTATGCTGTCAATATCCACCGTTTATCGCACCATTTGCGGCGCAAGCACCTGTGGTTTCCAGTCAAGGGTAAACGAAGCAATGAACACCTGGCGGACATTCCACTCTGCTACAAATGGAGTCGATTGGTACGAGCGAACATCGAATGATTCGAAACAGACTGAATTTGTTGCGCTACGGTTTGTAACGTGGCTGTGTGATCCATCACTAAACAATCCACCTATCATCACGGGCAGAGGTGCAACTAGATGGGTGCAATCGGCCCGTTGTTTCCTCCTGCATCCAGCAATGACAGATCTGTATCACAGTTGCTTGGTTTCGTCCAACACGTTGACTAATTTTGAAGGATAATCCGCAAACTCTATAGGGGGGGGGGCTACTATTCCTCCTCGGTCGAATTTAGAAACTTGATCAAAAGACGCTCGATGTCTTCCACAAGGCATAGATAATCACATTCCGCAAAAGAAAAAAAAGCATGAACAAATAATTGCCGTACTTCAAATTGCCAATATGTTCTCCCATTATATAGCACTTGCGGGTGGCGCTATGAAGTGCATCCGCGCTATAATACTCGTGATTTGCATATTTCATCA
Source organism: Trichonephila clavata (assembly GCA_019973975.1). Classification (NCBI taxonomy): domain Eukaryota; kingdom Metazoa; phylum Arthropoda; class Arachnida; order Araneae; family Nephilidae; genus Trichonephila; species Trichonephila clavata. Next base: position 54,749 of record BMAO01014875.1, on the reverse strand, counting down.
CCGTCAAAGCATGATGTAAATTTCATATGGTTTGCATGCTTCCTTCAGGGTTTTGCATTTTAAGTGGAAATACGCATATTATATTCTTCCTAGTTTAGAATTTAATTTTGTCCTCGTACAACCCAAGCTCTTGATTTCTTTAGAATAGTTAGCATTCGCCCTATGCGGGGATTTCGCGTAGCCTGCCTGAAATATTTCTTCTTTTTACGACTCTGTTTAGTCTAAATTTTTCTTTTGGTGACTATGTCCATCCGCCCGAAGTCATTACAAACTGAGGAAAAAACGCGTCATTATTTGGTTGCGCATCGGAGGGCCTTGGGGGAAGACGCTCGGAACCACTTTGTGTGAGGTATGTTTTGTTTAGGAACTCAATTAAATGTACTCTACATTTCTTTTTCTATTTCCATCGTAAACTGTTTTTTTTTCCCTTCTTTTTTCGAGATTTTTTTTTAATATCGTTTTGCGTTAAATTTACCGTTTCGGAAACAGTTTCTGTTAGCGCCATCTTGATTTTCTGATGCTGCCTTTCAAGTTACGGTACTTATTTTCTCGGAAGTATAACATGTGCGGTTCGATTTATAAATTTCAATGCACAGTAATTAATTCGTATCTTTTTCTGAAAATAAGTTTTTTTTATTACAATTTTTTTATACTTAGAGCAAAAATTGAGTTTACGTTTTTCATTATTTTCAAAATAATAATAAACAATGATGAATAATAAACAGTATTTTCCAATTGGGTCATCGCAATCTTTTCCTTTCAAAATTTGTATATCCCTATTGTTCTCTTTAAGCATGTAAACGCATGGATAATGTATTTACTATTTCTGTAGTTACCCACAATTTTAACCATCAAAAGTAAAATTTTTAAAAAACAAATTGTAAAATAAAAGTTTATTACCCATAGTATAAAAATGGTATGAACTGAAAATTAATATTTTTTTTCATTTTAATTTTCGAAAGGTATGCAGCCACACCCTTGCTCACCACAGATGCCGCCTTTGTGTGTAGAGCCATAACACGATGATATCGACTACTCATCATGTAATGAATCGATTACCTCTAGCTCTCTCTCACTTTTTCAAGATTAGTTTTTCCATTAATGAAGGAAAGTTCCATAAAATACAATTTGCGAATTTCTAGACATATCGCGACATTGTGTCATTATTAAAACGTTTTACTGTGTGCCCCTTACGTCATGTACCCTGCCTAAATACAGTCGTTTTCATGTTTCGGAGTTCATCGGTTTAGAAATTTTGTTCTCACTGAATTGCTCGGAAGAAAATGCAATTCTAACCCTAAAGTGTTTTTTTTTTTAGTCAAATTTATGCTTATTTTTTTACATAATTTCAGCCTAATTCTGCATAAAGTGCTTGATTTCATCATTTTATAATTCTTACTATATTATCATTGGCTTCTCCTTTCAGTAGCTCCTTATCGACTGTTCAAGATCGTGGGATCGAGCAATGGAATCTTTACAATAACTACATGATGTAAAATCTGCCCAAATGGTCATTGTCGTAAAGTAGACAAGACGTTATTTTAAGACGCTTGTGAACTAGACAAACAAAAATAGTTTATGGACACCCTAAGCCTCCTCTGGATGCGATCATTGTGTAAAGCGATACACATCTTGATCCAATGTTACGATGTGAATTTTGCTCATTTTCATCCCTACAAATCATGTACTCTTTTTCACATGGTTCGCCTAATACAAATATTTAATTTTTTATGTACGATATTGCTTCCCCCTTATATTTAACTTAATAAATCAAACAGCTTTTTATAGTTGATATTTTGTTAATAGTCATGACTTAAATTACTTTATATAATAGAATGAAAAATTTCTCAACTTTGATTTGCTACAATGCCTTACGAGATCTCGATAGAATCAATTATAAGTGACCAATTAACGAACCTGCTAACTTTCAACAGCACTTATAGGAATAGTTTCGAATATGCACAAGACTCTAAAAAGTATTCCACGACTTCAACATTAAATCTATAAGTACACGAAAGCAAGAAATTCCTGCAAAAGTCAGGAAGCATCCTGTTTATTTGAGTGGAAACGTTAGATTAATATTTTAAGCTTTATTCAAGTTGGCATTGTAGGTATTTTGTTTTATGAGCGATAAGATGGACTGCCTACTAAAATTCCTCTGTTCCTGTGGGTTTTTTCTCTCTGAGTCCTGTATTAAATTGCTGGGCTGTTGCAGAGGCCCCTCCCCCTGGTTGTAATTATCGTCATCATCTGCCTTCTGAAAAGAAACCAGATGTACTCAAGGCCATTAGGAAAAACTTTTCTCCGCATTATTTGTACATTTGCACGTGCGCTTGCCACGAGTACCTGATGAGGGGTTTCAGAGGCAGCTGTGGCAATCTCCTGCCTACCTTGGTTTCACAAAAACTCGAGAAGTTTGTAAGATTCTACTGAGAAGAAATGAGCTTCCGTCAAATTCCAAAAATATTTAATATAAAACTATATACTACTAATAATAAAAGCATAATCTTAGCAAAATGGGTTTTTTTCCGGTTGGGTGGGGATTGTGATTGTCTAGTTAGGAAAGTTACATTGCAAGTCTTTCCATTACTTCTCAGTCCAATCCAAGCAGAAAATGGCCTCTCAAGGTAGGAACGGTACGACTCGAAAGGGTTTTAATTAACGAGGTATAGTGCTAAGCTCTTTCTTTGTTAAACACATGTAATGTACCACCCCCGAAAGCACTAGTGATATTTCTCTATTTTTTTATATTTCTGTTTGTCTTGTCTCCTCCCTTTACTTCTATCCGTACACTTGCAGACTTTTGTGAAAATCAATTATGTTATGTCATAAATCTAGATATTGCGCAAAGTTTTCGTTAATTAGCAAGTGTTTCGCAAATCTCGGCCAAATGTGGCCTTGTACTATTAAAATCGAGTAATGTTTGAACATCGAATGACACACTCAATCTGATTGATGATGTGCGTCGAATTAGAAAAAAAGAATGACGATAAATATTTGGTGAGTCGATTAAGCTTTTGAGGGAAAAAAATGAAGGTCACAAAACAAATCAAATCAGAGAAGAGTTGAAACGATCATTATTTCTGTCAGGAAAATGACTTTTTCAGCTGATTTTTAATCTTCCTGGAAAAAGACACGAGAAACTCTGGGGATGGGTGAAACCGAATTACTGATTTGTAGGCCACTTGGGATGTTTTGAAGGGATGTGATCTCGTAGGGACTCTCCATTGTGTCGGAAATTTAGGTTCCACGTTTCTTCTTTTTTTAAATCTATCAAAATGATATTAATTAATAATGTTGGGCTAAAAGGTCAAATTTCTTGTGAAAGGAATGTGTAGGGTTGAAACGAGTCCAATAAAAAAAAAAGAAACGAGCCTTACAGTAGTCGCATATGATGTGTAACATCAGCCATGTTATCGTGGTAAATTCGCAATAGCAACTTAAATCCTGAAAAAAACGTATCGAGTACGATTGGAAAAAATTTCCTATGGAATAATTATATCTTTAATGAAAATTTTATGAAATAAACACAAGGATTAATGCAATTTTTTTATCAAAAATAATTATTCTTGTTTAATTTGGGGAAGAGCGGTAATGATAACTTATGATAACTAAAATATGACACATATACTTGTGATTTCAAAGTATTTAAAAACCGTTGTGAAAAATAGCGACAATAACAGTACCACTGTTAGTTGTCGAAACATTTCGATTTGTGTTCATTTCGAGCTTGAGTTCATCCTTCAAAAAAGCTATGAGTGGCTCGGCTTCTAGCAAACTGAAGTTAATTTTAAAATCACCACACAAAATCATGGAAAGCGAGTGATAGTTTTTTTTTTTTTAAAAAAAGAGCAGAACCAACTTTGGTATATGGCAAAAGTAAGAAATGCAGGAAATCTTTAATTTTTTTGAACCGTTTGATTCGGAGAAATGTATACGACCACCGAAATCACTGTTTGTCCATTTTCAAATATGCACATATGTCCCCAATATCTTGACTAAGAATACCCAGTCCACTTGTTTGACGGTAAGTAATATTCATATGAGGAGCCACAACATGTGAGTTGTTCTGTTTGCGATAGATCGCAACACTAGCTGCTCTGAGGCCCGGTCGTTTAAATTGTACGCAGCAATCGATGTCAGGTATCGAAACACGTTCGTCATTATTTAACCACGTCTCTGACTAAAGGACTTAGCTTCTTCTCTGATCCTAAAGTGAGAAAACAAAAACAAAGATCTCACGGCCTAGACCGCAGGGGATGGGGGCGGAGAATGAAGGAGAAAAACAGAATTCACTTGGAGGGTAGGGAAGAGACACCACCAAGCGCGCTGATTGGTCAAATTAAATAGCGCGCGCTTCCCCAACTTCCTGTTACGTATTTCCGTCCCTTTTCACGAAATCACTCCCACAAATCTCCAGCAATCGTGAGGAAAGATGTTACACATCAAAAACATGACACTCAATTATTATTTTTTTTAAGAATGTGAAAAAAATAAAACTTCGTCTATATCTATTTCAGAATAAAGGAACATGAACAATTCAATCATTAGACATGTCAACATTTCTTGAAATATTTCAGTGGACCAATAGATGGTTATGAGGTTAAATAGTGCATAAGCTTGAAATATTTCTACGGAAAGCAAACTTCAGAAAACAAATTTAGCTGGTTTTGTAAATTATTTAATTCCTTTTTTAAAATAATGTGCCTCATTTTAAATATAACCACTAAGTTCAATGCCATTTACGAAATGTTTTTTTTTCTTTTGGCTTATTCACAATATAACATTCGCGAGTTTAAGCAGCTAACAATATGGAATAAGATTTTAAGTAATTCAAATGAGAAAATAGTTTTATTTCGTATTTTAATGGTTATTTAAATCTTGGATGAGAGAGGGAGTGTTTGTGCAAACGTCTCACTCTAAAGCAACGGGAGGGCAACGGACCTCGCATTTGTAAGCCACGGTCAAGTGACGAGGACCACACCTGAGTTGGTATTCCCCTCTTCAAACTTCCACAGCATACCAAAGAAAGGACCACGGCTAATTTAACGTGTCCTTTTGGTGGATTTCCGAGGATGGAGAAGAAACTGGTATTTTTGACTCCGCGATTTTCGCTTCTGCATACTTAAAGTATCACGAATGTGCTTCATTTTCTTGCTAATTCTTTGCTTTTGGAAATGTGGGCTTTTATTTTAATGAAATAAAAATCCAATTTGGAACAGAATTTTCTCATTAAAAAAATAACTGTACATTGGCATGGTATCTCATTTTTTTTAATACGTGTTCGCAATTGAACTCGGAGCACATTTTTAAAATCGATATTTAATGTCATCGCAATTTTTAGCTTTAATATGAGATACGAAAAGATGAAATGTGAAAAAACATGTTTTTAAAAGAATTTTTTTTCAAAAAATACTCCGAAAAATCCCGAAATTTGAGTAAAAGTCTGTTATACACAAGAATCATGTCTTTAGCCCATTGACTGCCAGATCAATTGAGAGCCTTGGGGGCCAAGGATTTATAACATCAAGTTTTACAAAATATAATAACATTAAGTTTTCAATATAATATTGTAATACATTTGCATTAATTTTTATCAAAAAAAAAAAAAAAACGAGATAACTTGTAGTTTGGCCTCACTGAACAAGCTCCCTGTGCTGAGCGCCATTTGTGAGTCATCTCGTGCTGATTTCTTTTTTTCAATAAAAATTTTCAAACACCAAGTTTTTCTTTTCTTTTTGCTTGATTTTACAAACTGGTCTCCTCATTTCATCTGGAGATAGTCAGATGTCAGATTTTCATACAGACGTGTAATGATCTTTGCTGGGAAAAGCCTATAAAGGGATGATAGTTACAAAGAGCTGCAATGTAATAAGAAAGAACTGATAAGTAATAATTAGCAGACCAGAGGAAAACCCATCGGTTGGTGCAAAAAAAAAAAACAGCTCTACCCTACTTCTAAATCTTCCTGCAGAATGTATACAAGTTCTATAACCAAAGAAATCGAGGGAATAAAAAAGATGAGAATGCGACAATTTATGGAATCGGTTTTCATGATGATGACGGCAGCAATGTACTAGAAAGCAGCTACTGTAATACAAGTACAACTGTATTTCATTACTTAGAACATCTTCCTCCCTCTGAAAGAAAAAGGACGCCTACAAAGCCATATCGAATGTGTACAAAGCAACAAGTGATGGGAAAAAATAACGTAAGGAGACTAAGTATTTCTGTCCAGTGCGTCAAAACAATCCAGCACTTTGCATTGATCCTTGCTTAAAGCTCATCATGTACAACAACGACACTTACTTTTTGGAATACATTCATGTATGTATAATTATTAAATTGTAATCCAATCGCCTAAGTTATAGTTTTAATAATAAAATTTGATAATTATATATATATATATTATATGTTCTTTACACTACATAAATTTTTCATTCATCATTTCTATTGATTTCTAACTCGGATGGAGATATGTATTCAGTGTCAGCCCAAACTACAAGATATCTCGTAGTTGGCTGTGAAGGGGTTAAAAAACAATCATCCAGAAGGAAAAATGAAGCAATTATTCAGTTAAAGGAGACTGGTAGAGGCAGAGTAAAGTATTGTCATGTGCTCATGATTGCTTATTTTTATCGAATTTATTTTTTATATGTCTTTGTATCTAAGTATTTATCTTTTCATTTATATTTGCCATTTTTAAAATCTTGCTGTGGTAACGGGGTAAAAAAATAATTCTGATAAGAAAATGATTATATGTTGGTAGTTAGAAAGTGTAAAAAAAGTTTAAATGTATCATTGTCATGTATTTTTTCTTACGGAGAATGCGTATGTTATTTTGGGTGGGGTTGAAAATTTAGCTCATAGGGTTAACACAAAGTCGATGTTTTTTATCAGCAAATTTTTTAAAAAATGTACACCTTTCGAAGTTTGAATAGTTTTCGTGCTGGATCTACAACACTATTTCTGATGAAGGATTAGTCCCCCCCCCCCAACACACGTTCTTATTTTACTTTGGAAGAAAGTACATTTCAGACTCAATTTTAGTCCAGCTCATTTTATTACTTTTTTCCCCTTTAAGATGGATTTTCTAAGTATCTGTTATAATGTCCAGCAATAAAAAATAATTCATTTATGAAATCAGAAATTTTTCTTTCTCCTTATCACAAGTGTAACACAGATTAACTCATTTAATTCCCCTTCATTACTTCATTAATTAAATTCCTTTAATATCACAAATTTTAAGCGTATAATTGACAAGGAGTTGAATTTGTAATTATACAATTACACTATATGTATACACACTTCTCTGTTATTAAACAATACAACACACTGCCTGAATTTATTTTAAATTTTATAAGCAAATAAAGTTTCCTCAGACAAAATGTGGCTGATGATATTGTTAAGCACCGAATATTTATTAAATATGTTTGCATTTTTAAAGAAAACGAACTCGCAAGGATTCTAAGTGAGCTTAAAGATCAAACTAACTGGATGATATAAACTTTTTATCATTTAAATTTACGTTTTCGTTTGGCTGATTATGGAAAAGTTAGAAAGCAACAGGCACATAGGAATCAAATGTTTAAATGACAATAATTAGTTTGGTAGAAAAAAGTGCTCATTTTTTTTCTTGCTATTATGAAATGTGCTAAAAATAAACCAAAATATGTAATTTTTTAAAAATTTTGTTAAGAAATATTGCTTTGATGAAAAATTAAGAGTATTAACCTGTTTCTAGTATGTTCACTAGTTAATTCCGCTTATAACGTTGTGGCTTCTTTTGAATGGTGTGTTCGAGTCTCGATGCCACCTTCCGTGTACTACTCTAAATATATCGAGGAGTCTTTCCATTGACGGGGTGTAGAATCTTGGATTCAGGCGTCATCTTTGCTACTTGACCATACTTCAAATGAACGAAGCGTATCACCCATAGCTCCCGGAGTGCATCGACGTCAGTACATTATTCGCTTATGCATTGATAAAGATGTATTTTGTCGCATTTGGAATAATTTAAAGGGTGAGCTAATTAAAGAATTGCTTGTATATTACTTATATTGTGCAAGTACATAGACTGAAAAAAATTAATAAGAACTGATATTATGAAACCTTTATATTTAAAGACCACACGGAAGGAGGAACTTTATTCAACCTAGCGTACACATTGTGAAACAATTTGTTTCTATTCAAGTATATGATTTATAAATAATCACACGACCCTCCAGGATGTGTGTGAGAGAACGATAATACTATTTTTCCTTCCTCATAAAACTTTGTTTCTTCGAGATCCTTATCTGTTCGACCCACGAGAGTCCCTCTAATGTATGTTCCTTCTCGGCCAAAGATAGTTTTTTATGGAAATGACCCTCCTCTGGGCAGATAGATCCATCGTTCTCATCGTGCACTTGACCATTCCATCCCTGACCCCCTAATGGACGCCGTGACCTCGCTTTTCCCTGTGGTCAATCCATTCCTATCTGTGATGCTCTCACGCAATACTCTGAAGAAGTGGAAAATGATCGCCAACATTTCCTCTTTCTTATGTCGCAGTAATAATCATGTCACATGGGAATGAAATATTCATTCTAGTGTATTATGATGGTAAGAAGGTCGATCTAAGCGATCCAAAAATGATCCGTAGAAAAGGTTTAAAAAAAAAGTGAAAATTGCTTTTAAAATGTTTTTTTTTTATCGAGAACCATCCAGGTATTTTCCCCTGGCTGCCTATAAAACGTCATACGTAGAAGCTTTTCAGAACAAATGAGTATAACGCGTCAACGCCAATGTACAGATTTACTTCTGCACGTTCTCATTGCTCAATTCAAATGAACCCTTCAATGAGTCCAGTTATCTCACTCAACATCCTTCATATATTCAATAGCATTATCTCTTGGTTGTTAAAACTGTGTTTTGTAAAACTTTTCATCGAACCCTTTTTTTATTAGTGATGTTCCACTATTAATTCGAGAGAATTTTTTACGCATCATTTTTTTGGACGAAAAAATGAATAAACCAGAAAGCAGAAACGTTAAATTTACTTATGCGATAATTATGAAATTTTACGACTGAATAAACAAACACATCACGATTTTTTTTTTAAATAAAGTACACTTTAAAATGTGAAATAAAAGTTACATTCGCATTTCTTTAATCTCGAAATAGTTTGTTTCAATTAACTGCTTTTTTATCAATGTACAGATTGAAATATGCAGCTAAGTATCTAAATGTTACTAATATTGCATATATTCTCTCTCAATAAATAATTATAGATATCTGTTACAGAATGTTGGAGGGGGGGGGAGAGAATTCCATTTATATCATACCTAGAATCAGAGTAGGGTGCGATTTTTTTTACAAGGAGAGGAGGGCAGTAGTTAGATGCATTTTCTTTCAAAATCTTGCTCTTAAATCCTTACTCTTTAATTACTTTTTAAGGTCTGTTATGTTGCAACATTATCGTGTTTCAATCTTAAAATTCTGCGTGTAAGTTATAAATTTCTGGTACGTGTGACTCAAAAGAAAAATTAATGTAATTGAACTCTTTCTCTATGATTTCAACGATTTTTTTCACAAGATTTTTTTAAAATTATCTTTTGGATCAACGAGGACCAACAGATGGGGTTATTTCTTGAAAAGGCCTGAAAAATGGGACTCCATCCATACTACCTAAAAGAAAACTTCCATATTTCGTCTCATCGAATTTTTAAAAATCTTGTCGCTTCAGTATTAAGAAGGCGTGTATTTTTGGAAGAAGCTGTCCTGAAATTTACCTTCAAAAAGTCAACAACTGGTTAGGAACTTTTTTTAAAACTTTCATCATTTGCAAAAATGAAGATAAAATTAGCGGCTTAATTTGGATTATATCAGTATTTCTTGTCCTCCCTAAGCACCCATTTTCTGAGCTTTGTTGGTTGGGGAAAGGAGGGGAGGAGTCTGCACGATGTTTTCCCCCTCCTTTTCTTGGCTCACGACCAAACCCATTTGCATCACTTAGAGTGAAACATACATTAAAAGAGAGCAACGTCACAAACTTTTTTTAATGAAAAGTAATTTATATTATTGCGTTAATGATTGCAATAAATAAATAAATAAAATAAAAACTACGCTTCAATTATATGCGATTCAGCACACACGAAACAGCTTTTTATCTGTACTTATAATGATGTGAATTAAGATGCAAGTGCTTTCGAAATCAGCGAAAATACTTAAAACGGTGAAACCTACACGATGGAAATGAACGAGTACATAGCACACGTGTCCCGCTTACTAATCAAACGTTATTCTGCCGTATTTTGAAGAAGGTTTGTTCATTGTTCAAATATTATAATAGCCAAATCTCCTACTCAAATATCAAGCATTTCAAAAGGTATTTTTTTCATTAATATATAACTATTTGGAAAAATTTCATTCGCATGTCCTAATGCACACTTTTTGTATAAATATCTTTCTATAATTATTCCAACGATCAGTGTGAGAGACACTATAGAATAAATTACATAAATTAAAGCAATTATGAATTTCTGAGATTGTGCGTCAAAAAAGCGCACACTGGAAACAAAAATGACTTCCAGCTTATTTCCAAGCAACTCAAACTTCTTATCTTTGTCGAGTAAAGGAATTTAAAAATATGCTAATCGAAATGCAAATTTGAATAGCGGGTTAGTGTAGTTTAATGAGAGAGCTATATATAATTCTTCCCTCTTTTTAATTTCTAGACAAAAGAAAACTGTACAAATAAAAATCTCTATTAATAAAAAAGAAATTTGAGTAACATAATTTTTCTGAAGTGGAAAGTAAAAAAAAAGTAAATCGAAAAACACTTCTGAAACAGAATTAGAATATAATCATTCTTTACATTGAATTGTATAGTTCAACACAACAAATGGTTCGATGTTTGAGAAATTACGAATAGAAACTTGTTTAATTCAATTATAATTTCCAAAATTAAAAAATTAAATTTGTGTTTGAATAAATAATTTGTATTTATTTATTACTACCCCTGCGACGAACTCCTTGAAGAAACTGTTCCCACGACTTTTTTTTTTCGAGATGGAGACACTCCTCTAAACAGAGGAGGAATGTTTTCTCTTGTGTCATTCTCTCTCCACTCCTTCAATTTTTGTCCCCGCTCCATAATTTCACAATAGATATCCTTGGCGAATACAGCAAAGAATTATAGCATTTGGCTGGGAAAAAATACGATGAAACATGGTATCATAATAAAAGTACTTGTTGCCATTTTTACTGCTTCGGCTCTCGATGTCGAGCTATGAAGAATGGGGTTTGTGCAAGGGGAAAAACAGAGGGCTGCAGAGAAGAATTTATGTAAAATGATTTGGCAATGACTCTGCTACCCTTTGGTTCGTCCGAGATGAGGCGTGAAAGGGTTCTGAGGTGTCTCAAAATGGTGGAATGAAATAAAAAGGTCGTGAGAAAAGCCAGATGACTCGACAATGGGACCGCACTAGAATGGGGGGGGGGGGAGCTCCTTCGCGAAAAATGTTCTTCGATCATGTCAGAACTTTCACGCCATGAATGCAAATGCATTTTTTTCCTTTCCTTTTTCTCATTTTTGCTACGGTAGTTTTTGCGTCTAACCGAAATATAGACACCCCCCCCCCTGACCGTTTTGAATAGAAAAAGGGATCCACGTTTTTTTTCGGGGCGGGGGGGGGGCACTTGTATTCAGGATGACTTTTCTGAATCTTTTTTTCTTCCTGAGATACAGTACCTAACTGCAAAGTCGGTATCTATCTAGGTTATTTGATGTTTCCTGATAAAGGTGTTTTAATCGAAGATATTTTTGAATCGCGAAGAACTTGTTTCTTTAGAGTAAATAGTTTCCTGAAAATTCGAAAGTTGATGCATAAACTGTTTAATAAAATATTTATTTTTTCGAATTCTAAAAATCGTTACTGATAAAAAGACTTTAAAAAGTTAAAATACGTACAGATTTGTATTTTAAGTAGAGAAGTGCTTCGCGTTTAATGTGTTCTCACAAAACATCAAGTCAACTCTAAAAGGTTTGTGTTTAAAAAAAATAATTTTTATTTTTTATTTCTCGCGAAGTATTCCTTTTTAATTTCTACTGCTGAAAAAAAATCAACAGGGTCTATTTGCAGGAAGGATTGTTAAGAAAAGAAGTTTTATAAAATATTGTATTGGAAGGCCGCTCCTTAATAAAGAGTTTCGAGATTCATTTCTGTAGTTCACCTCTGTTGCGAACATCTTGACCAAGCTTATTGTTGAGGAGCAAACATTTTTTTCCCGGTAGAGTTGAGTAATATGTTTTTCAGGGACTCTGAAACTGTTTCTTTCTCAGTTTATTAAGCAACACGAGATATTCGAAAGGATGTTCTGGAACAATAATTGCATTTTCGAAGCATTCACCAAACGTAACAAAACGAGTGAAATGTTCAAATTTTCTTTCGGGGTCATTAAATATAGTTCTACTAAAAAAATTAAAACATTTTAAAAGTTTCATTCATTTTATCTTTTGGGAAATAAATGTTTTCTAGAAAATTTCACATTATAGCTCGTTTTTTAACCCTCGTCACTCCCCAGATTTATTATTTATGAAGAATATTGGAAATGGGAAAGTATGTAAATGTTAAGAATCAGCCCAAAACAAAAATAATTTGAAAATAGCAATGTGATATCATGAAAAAAAGATGATTGTTGGCATGGCGGAGAAAGTTTGGAGAGTCAGAACGTGACTCAAATATCGTTACTACGAGATTCGTCTCCAATAGCTCTTGTGTTATTTCTAAAGACTATTCATTTTTATTTTAAGGAGTTATATTTTTGGATTGAAAAATTGCGCGTAAGCGTACGCGGGTAAAAAGATGTTTAAGTCTCTGAACATTTTAAATGGGTAGAATTATTTTGAATAACGCTTAAAATATGGTTAAAATATTTTTTGAGAATGTATGACTTGAATGTATGACTTTGAGAAATATATTTCACTTGAGCAATGCTCTGAATGGTATTAAAATGTTTATAGCTGTATGAGAAAATCTGTGTTTGTTTTTCATGAATTTGCAACTTAATATTAAGAAGCTGTTCTTGTTTAATTTTTAGATTTTAACATCGAATCTGTTGATAAGTTGTTTCCTCTAATTCATTATAGGTCTTTTTCCACAAATGCAAAAAAAGTACTTTTTCTATTAGAAAACTATTTAGTTTTGCAAGACACTGGGCTAACTAACGCTTAATTTCTCTACCATGAGACTAATTTTTCGAACAATTGATCACTTGTTAATTGAATGTGAATCATGGTTTAATTAATACGCATTCATTTTGAAATCCATATCCTTTTAATTTATACACTCACTGTGTGTGGGTAAGTTCTAAGAGAAAGCCGTGTGTGCAAATATTCACGATCCTCACGCATTAAAAGCGGGTTTTCCATGTGCCATTCCTCTAAATTAGGTAAGTTGAAGAGAATCAATTCTTCTTTATATATATATATATATATATATATATGTGTGTGTGTGTGTGTGTGTGTATGTGTGTGTGTGTGTGTGTGTGTGTGTGGATTCGTCACTCCTAAGTCACTTAAGTCACAAGGTAAAAGACTTAAGACGTATTAAAAATGTTTTCAGGCTTTTTTAAAAACTTATTAGTTGATTTAAGTTGCATACTTGGGATACAATTTTTTCTAAAAGAAATTATTTTGTAAAAGAAAACAAAATGTCAATGATTGTTATGTATAGAAATGAAGCAAGCTATTTTTTAATTGTCACTAAATGGGTCATCTTTTGGAATAACTTTCTGAGGGTAGTATGCAACATATTTATTTTTTTATGAAGCTTTAAAGTTAGTTGACATCATTTTTTATCCAGGGGTCTTCAAACTGTGTTCCACGGAACCCTGGAGTTTCCACAAAGCTTACCTAGAGGTTCCACGAGTCACAATAAAAAAATCGAGAGGAAATAAATATGTATTCAAAATGTATTCACGTTCTCTATGAAATTTGTACAGTAACAAGTATGAAAAGCCTCATTAGCACTGAAAATTTTATTTATATATAATAACTTTATTTTGCAACATTTTTAAACTTTTATTATAATAAAATATATTAAAACGTTTTATCTTTATATATATATTTACAACAAGATTATGAACATTCTATTGTTTACTATTTCGGGTTCCACGAGATAATTTTATACTCGTTAGTTAGCAAAGTGTCTTGCAAAACTAAATAGTTTTCTAATGGAAAATTTACTTTTTTGCGTTTGTGGAAAAAGACCTTCAATGAATTAGAGGAAACAACTTATCAACAGATCAACAGTTAAAATCTAAATTTAAGCAAGAACAGCTTTCAAATATTAAGTTTCAAATTCATGAATGCATAGATTTTCTCACACGGCTATAAACATTTTAATGCCATTCCGAACATTGCTCAAGTGAAATATATTTCTCAAAGTGGCTACAAAAACAAATTAAAGTACCAGGACATGCTTGAAAGAGTAAAATGCCAAAAATAAGAATCTTTGTTTATGGGACATATATCTTTAAAAATTTCTTATACAGCTTAGATATTTTGTAATCTTAACAAAGACATTTCAATCATTCTGTAGAAATACAAAAATATTTTTTTAGTTAAAAAAAATTATTTTTTTCTGTTTAAGTTGAACATAATTTTATACCTCTGTTTGTTATACTTTCATCGAGAACTTAGTTAAGAGAGGAGTATTTAGTTCTTTTTGCCAGAGAAATAATTAATATGAAATAATTAATAATTACATATAATAATTAATTATATGTAATCGACGTTGGCCGTTGACATGATTTCTTATTAATATGAAAGCTATTGTTGATGGTTTCTTTGGATGATATTGACGAGGCATTCCGGTGATTGATTAAAACTATTTATTCCACATCTTAAGCACATAAAACATTACAGGGACGACAGAATATATACGCACACACTGCAGCCGGCTACATGTTTACGCAGACAAAATACAGAAGCGAAAGAGGGTTGGTCTCCAGGAATCTCGGTATTTATAGGCTTCTCAAATCACATGATCTGAGTGGGTGGATAGGTGTAATTTAAAATACTCTCGTTAGGTGGCGGGTTAACTTATTACTAAAACGCTGGTCCTCAAGGGATGGACCAGATAATTAAAAGATATTTAAAAGGATTATATTAGTGGGAATTATTACATATATATATATATATATATATATATTTATGTTCAGATTAATAGTCTTTTATCTGTTGCATCTGGCAATGAAAAAATCGGATGATGGATTTAATGAGTTGCCTTAGAACTGTAGAACCAGCTAGGTAAAATAAAAGTAAAAACAACGGAATGAGCGGAATAAAGACGGTTAATATTTTCACTTTCTGAAATGGATGTAAAATTATTTCATTTACAATATATTTTAATCATGGTGCAATATTTAACACTATAACACAAAAACATATACTATTTTGCTATGTGTGTGTTGGCAATCTCTGTCTACTAAATACCAAAAAACCGGTATTTAAACTTGGGAATACCGGTATTTCAAAACTGTATAAATGGCTCAAAATACCGGTATTCGGTATTCCGGTATTGCTATCCCTACTCGCTTATCCTTCGATATAAGACTTCATTCGAAAGGTTTGAATAAAAAAATGAGAAAAGGAAGAGTGTGTAGTAAGGTAGAAGCATTTAGTTGTAAAAATACATTATGAGTTAATAATTGAAAATAATAACTGTTGCTTGGTATGTTCTAGATGGCTCTTGTATAGAAAAATTATCAGTTTTTAACTGTAGAATGGAATTTTAAGAATCGTTTGATAACTGATATTTTAAAAGTATTTTCTTAATCCATTTTCTACCTACTGTGTTCTACGCATTCTGGAATAAAAATAATTAAAATGCAGCCTACATTTAAATGCGCTCAAAATACTAGTTAATAAAATGTTTGAGTTATTATAAAAAAAATTGAAATATTTATAATCTGCTTAGAAATTCCTAGATTCTCTTGTCAGTTCTCTGAATTCTTTTATTTTTGAATTCAAGAAGCACCAGTGTATTTCAGTGTGGGTTCTTTGTAATTTATGATTCTTTCAGTAGCTTTCTGAATTCACGTTGTGACTACGGTAGCCAAGTGGTCAAGGCATCGGACTCGTGGCTGGCATGTCATGAGTTCGAGCCTAGTGCCGCTGAAGACCCACCGTGTAGGGGAGCGATGAATGTTAAATGTGTTGAGAGCTCACACCCCATCATGCCTCGCGTTGGTGTGGAGTGGTCGTTAGGAGAGGGAGGTGCCAGCTAAGGTGTCGTCATTTGACCATGGTTCAAAGTTACGCGAGATCCGTTGCCAAAAGCCCTCGTGTAGCTGAATAGAGCGACGTTCTCTCATTCTGAATTCATGTTTTAATACTCGTTCTTTTATTATGTCTAACGCTCCAGAGCATTCCGTTTCGAAAAGTTAAATCTCTCACTCTCTCTCTCTCACTTCAGTTCTTTTATTTTGATGTTTGTTCCAACATTTAAATGCTTACGAATTTTAATTTACCGCATCTGCAAACGCTTGAAACTTTCCATCGATTCCTTTCGTCACAATGTCCGATATCAGCTTGTTGATTGTAGGGCTTTTCAGATAGTGCTGCGCTCTATGAGCACCACGTCTTATTAACGGGGAAGTTTTCCGATAAAGGCATCCAGGAGTTCTATTTCTCCTGTTCACCACCACTTCTAAAATTTATTTATTTATTTGCTTCGGCGCAATTCGGTGCTGGGTTCAACAATACATAAGCGATCTAATTAAATAGATTTTTTTTTCTGCGCCACTTTATTACCTTATTTATTTAAACTATTACTATCATTTGTGTATTATTATTATTTGACTTGTTCTTTAAGTAATTTTAATGCAGTTTTTCTTTCTTGTTTGGAAGCGAAATAATAAACTGTTAAATGCTGCGAATATTACATGTTTCAACTTAAAAATATTGTGGAAAGGTATTTCATGCACGCAGTTCACAAAACTAATCTAATGAACGTTGGATGTCAAAAAATTTGAGTCATTCTTCCAATTTTATTTCCTTTCTTTTTATAAACACCCGCATGTTACTCTTTTCGAAAACTATTTTTGTTTACTTGTTATATTTTTGTCAACTGCAAATGAAATATTCGTTTCTTTTATTTCTTAAGAGGTACTCCTTTTCTTTTCTGGATCTCTTTTCCTTGCAGAGGTATTTTAATATCAAGACGTGGAAGTTGCCTGTGTACATAAGTGCATATTTTGTTAATTATGAATGAATGAGATACTTGATTAATTTAAAAGCTCTTGTCTACATGTGAGCTGTAGTGGAAAGAATTAAGGGAAGAAAGGTAAGGAAAACACACGCACATGGAAAGAAAGCCACAGATAGCGGTTCGAATACCCTCTTTCCTGGAAGAGCCCCTTCGAATGACACCTTGGGCAAGAAAAGAGATTGTTGCGAGCGCGTACAAGGGGAAAGGGAAGAGAGACGAACGAAAGCAAGGCTTTCTAAATAAGATGATGTCTTCAAGATAGCCTTGACGAAAGCCGCAAGAAAAATGTTTCCTGATATGGGGGGAGGGATCGAAATCCTTCACACCGTATCTCGTGAAAGAGTCACCCTCATCCCTTAACGAAGAGGTCACAAACAGGTGAGAGAAGAAACTCGAGGTGGTTTCAGTGTATTGGAGGAACGGGGGGGGGGGAGAATCAGTTTCGATTCTGACTTAGTAGCAAGTCCAATAAAATAATCCACAAAAATCTATCGGCAGATAACATATTCGATCTGTGGAACTACTGAAAGGAATAATAATAATAGCCTCTGTGATAGTATTCTTCATTCTTATAAAACAATCCGTGTACAATCCAATCATGTTCCAATGAAATTGCTCTGATTTAAGCACACAAAAAAAAAAAAAAAATAGCAATATACTTACAACTTTAGAATATCTAAATAGGGATGGCATTTTAAGGAAAAAAATATTTTTAGTGCTTACAAAATACGCATGGAGAATTTCTATAAAAGAACAGGCTTTAGTGCCACTAGGTAATAAAAACGTCCACGCTCAGTTGCAACAATATCTGTTCTTGTGAAAATCTGTCTTTTGTGTATGTTTTGCATCGGCGCTTGAATTTCCCACCCTAACATTTGAAATTGTTACAATACCTAATTCTGGATGGATATGGCCACTGATTTTACTGTCGCATCTGAATGCTATGGAAGACCTCTCTCATAAGAGAGGGAGATATATTCTAAAAATAACACGTTGACGAAAGCCCCGACTCGGATAAAAATTACTGGTTTATGAGGATGTGGATCCTATCCTCCGATGGAAGTGATGACTTGGCGAAGGTAATGATATTCAGTGACGAGGTCTTTCAAACAGTCGAATCATCACAAGGGGGGGGATTGTGTTGTCTCAGTACTTCTTAATGGAGCCCATAAGGGTTGCGAGCCCCAACAAGTCTAACCCCTCATAATTTTTCCAGAAATTTAAGCTTTTTAAATAAATATTAAACAAATGATGTGAAATGAATATCCTCTTGCGAAAGGTCTTCAAGCAACCCACTGTTGATTACACAAAAAGGGGAACTCATACCTGGAGGAGGTCCCATGCTTAGAATGAATGAAACTGTTGTTGTCCTCCGAAAAAAAAGATAAAGCACTTCATAGTTGCATGAAAGGAGCTAGGTTTGTTCTTCTAACTAAAATACACTTTTGAGAATAAAACGAGTCTTGACATTTTGATCTTCAGTCGTGCGAGAGGTTCAAACACTCTAATGGCCCCGGGCCAGCCGGAGGTGTGACTCTTGGGATAGACAACCCCCTAATTTCCCTCCCGGCGGCTGTCCAAAAAAAATCTCCATTATAATAAAGAAACGAGAAATATATCTGTGAAACGGGTTTCTCTTTTTACTTGTTTTTCTTTCTCATCTATATATATATTTTCTTTTCTCTCGCCATATCGAAAAAAGAAATGATATAAGGCGAAGAGTGGAAATAAAGTAAAGTGAAATAAAAAAAGAAAACTAGTATTGTTTGGATTGCTATGAAATACGGATTTCCAGTAAATTAACATGAACTGTTGGGGGGGGGGGTATTATAAATTGAAGAAGGCATTTTTATATCGCAACTGAATTCCGCTTTAGAAATGCTCATAATATGGATTTAGGAATTCACGGTTGACTGCATCAGATATCCTAGTAAAAACCTTTTGCTACAGACGTTTCATATTGCGCTTTAAGCACTTATAACCCTTAGAAATTGATTGGCATTTCTTTAAAATTGGTGGAGAAGAAAAGTTAAGAATTTTTGGATTTTGTAATGGATGGGTGTAAGATACTTTTTCATACGCAATGCTGCTACTGTTTGAAAAATTTGTTTCATTTGATTAAATATTCTTTCTGAAAAATATTGTTTATTTATAAATTTATAAGAAATATCTCAGAAGTTTTAGAATGACTTTCAACGCTTTAAAATGATTTTTTCTTTATCATTTCTTAAAAACAAAATTCAGTTTCCAATGGAAAAGATGTGATATAATGTAAAAACAATTTTATTTCTTCCATTATGACAAAACACGGATTCATACTCTGGGAGACACAGTTATCCTGTGTGTTCGAGGCCATTAATAAAAATATACTTCGTCAATTAGAATGAGCTTGCTTTCCGACAAAGTTATGATGATTTGTAATCAAGGGCTCACGTCAAAGGCTCGTAAAGTCTTAAAACTGCTCCCTCCCCTTTTTTCCTTTTCTTTAGGTTTTGTTACTTCTTTTTGAAATTTTATTTGAAGGAAAATATTAATTTTAATTTCTTAAGATTGACTCTTAATTCTAAAATCCGAATGATTCAAATATCTAAAAGATATGTTCTCATTGCACGCATATTTCTATTTCTTGTTTACGTATTAAAAACTCAAATTTATTTTATACTCATTAAAAAAAAGTGTAAAATCATTTGTGATCCTTTATTTAAGAAGGAATTTTCTTGTACTTTGTACTGAAGAATAAAAGCTAATTTTAGAGAGGAATCGTTTTTTAGTAAAAAATTTCGTGTATTTTTACTTTCTTCACTTATTCGAAGTCATGAAAAGAAATAAAACAAGTAATATACAAAATTTTAATGTCAATTCCTACTTAGGTCAAAGAAGAAAATTTTTATTGTTGTTAAATAATAATTATTAATATTAAATAATTACAAATAATATAAATATGTATATATACATGACCGAATCACAATATTAAATAGCAAAACACCTTTTAAATGAACATTAAAAACTTTTTAACCACGTTAAATTTGTAATTAAATTTTTAATAAAGTTTGTTGTTGCTACTTTTACACCTGATCGACAGTAACATCAGATCGAGGCCCGCGAAATTCATCGTGGGAAGGGGCTAGGTGGTCCGCATGTCGTTAGCCTTAACTTTGAGCACCATGCAGGTGACAGTACGAATTGGCTCGGTTCCACCTCAGTTTTGAGGGAGAACCTCTCTACCACCTCTCTTCCCCTCTCACCAACCTCACAAGAGGACATTCCGCTCGACGGTTACTAAAAGTATCCCCCCCCCCTGCCACAAAGGGGCACTATACATTTACAAATATCCATTCCTTCTCCGGATTCGAAACCAGGCCCGACGACACCGCAGTCAGTTTCACTAACCACAATATCGGATGGGCAGTATATAATAAAATTTGAATATAATAGGTGAAAATTTATCTTAAAACCAGTGTAAAAGGAATGCTGACGTTTTACTAGTGTATGATTATTCAGGTTGAGTTAAAAGATCATCACAAATTTAAAAATCTGTTTTATCCGATGGGGCTACCATCAAGAGGAACAATATCGACTGAAATATATCTCTTATATTATAAACAATTATTTGAATTTAATTAATGAGTTAATATTTGAAAAAACTGTATTAACATCAAGTGTCATCCACTACAAGTTTAAAAAAAGTGTATTTAAACTTGAGTGGATGAATAAAATGCATTTTATTAACGATTGAAAATTTGAACAAGATATATAAATAAATATACATTGGGAGAGTGTGAAATAATAGTAGGCATTGAAAAAAGGGGTGAGGGAAACCATTTTATCCATATTTGAAAATAAAAAGGAAAAAAAACACTTGCTTATTTTTGTATTCATCAAAATATTCGCCCCTCACATAGAAGCCAATTTACAAATTTCTCCTTTATAAAACTGTAAATTTGCGAGAGCTTTTTCATTATTATATTAAGTTCAAAAGCGGAAAAAGAAAGATAGGATAGGATTCATCAATGGAGAAATGTCTGGGGAATAGGATGAGAGAGGATCTCGCAACCCTAAATTCGAATTTTTTTCTGCAACATTTAGTTCTGCCTCTTTTCTTTAATTTACACCTCTTTCCTATATTCTATTTCTTCTTTGTTGTTTCGACATCTACTTCAAATTCTTCTGCAAGCTAAACTGGAATTGTTCTTAAGCATTGTCTCTCCAATACTTCGATATTCAGATTGGGCAGTCTGCAAAGGTGTAGCTACCACCGTATCAACCATATTAATGATACGGGACCCCCAAGCGGAAGGGGCCCCAATATGTGTCAGCAAAACAATTACTAAAATTTTCAAATCATCTGTGAACCGTTCTGGATATAATTATCTTTCTGAAATCTAGTAAAATTTTGTGTAGCTTCTTCTGACCCCGTTTCTAACCCTAAAACTGATCTGCACATTTTTAAGGCTTATCTATTCAGTTGAGGTTCATAGTTAGGGATTCAGCTGAGAATTTAAAAAAGTGACATCCAAAAGTAAACAGTGTTATAAAAGATGAGCAGTTTTTGAAAACTCTGTGCTATAACATTTTTCTTGGGGCTTTTGTACGTTATAAAAACAATGAAAATTTCTTGGTTACGTAATATTTAAAATATGCAATGCACTTTCAATAATTAATCAAAAAGTGTACATGTATGTGATATCTGACTTGTTGGTTATATTTATTTTTGAAGTATTTTAAAATGTTTCTGCCTTAGTTAAATAATTATTTTTCTCTTTTAGGTAAGTACCCAGTTTGTGTGAAAAATCATCTGTTGAAGTTTCGTGTTTTACAAAAGGGTATGATCTCTTGTTTTTAAATAAATGCACCCTAAATATGAAATAAGATTTGTTCATTCTTATATTTTGTTGAATTAGATCCAGATTATGAATCATTTAGAGCAGAGGTTTCCAAACTTTTTTGTCTCATAGACCCCTTGCCATGTTTTTCGGTTTGGGGTAAGCCCCTGCTTAATTAATTGAATTTTTATATTGAATATTGAATTTTTGCAAATTTATCAACTTAAATGTCTTTTTGACAACTGGTACTACTACTCCTACTTTAAAAGAATTAAATTTTTTTCTAACTGTAATAAAGTATAGTGTTTAAAATTTAAAAAACCCATGTTAATTAAATTAAAAGTTAATTAACAAATAAAACTGTTAAATAAACTAACTAAACGACAAACAAATTATTTTAATGGAAGGGATGAATCTCTAGCACTACAATATCAAATTTGCAACATTTGGTATCACTCTTGTCTGGTTTAACCTTAAATATCCTCTGTTAGTAGTGTCCAAGTTTTTATTATTATTTATTTAGTTAGTTTGGAGATTGGCAACCACGCTGAAACTCCTTCACACTTGAAAAAGCAATGACAAACTTCCTCACGATATTCCATAAGTCCAGTATTATACTTCTTTAGCTTAACTCAGTAAAGAAAATGGTTCTTGTTTTGATAAAATTTATTCTGTCACCTTGTAAATGCAAACTAACCTTATTAAATTTAGTAAGTAAATCTATTAAATAGGTAAAATTTGGTTTCCACTTGATTATAAATTTTCTTTTAAAATTAAAGTAACGATCTAGTTTAATGAGAGCCACTATCATAGACCCCCACTTACACCTCATGGACCCCCAAATTAATTTTTGGCTTACGTAGACCCCTTGGAGGTCATCATAGATCCCTGGGGGCCTGTATAGACCACTTTGGGAATCACTGATTTAGAGCAACAAAATCCTACAACTGTTTACTTTACGAATGTTACAATTATCTTTTCTCTCATTTATATTGCTTCATTAATTTGTATTTTTTTTAAATGATTGCAGAAAATCCTGCACAGTTTAATTGAAGTTGTTTTTTGCATCTGTATTTATTATTAATTAATAATGATTCGCCAAAAAATGGGGTATTTGCTGTTGGTTGAATAGCATTTTCTAATTAAGTTTTGTTAACACTTTGTGTTTGGAGTAAAACGAACCGAAAATAGAATCATGTCTTTCAACAATTTTTCGAATTTCCTTAATAACAGTTCAAGTGCCCATCGAACGGAATGCTTTCAAGCGCAAACTCATTTGCAGTTTAAATACCAAATCACTTCCACTCTGTCATTTGAAGTGCAATTTGGAATATTGTTGCATCATTCTCTTCAAACATATAATGTATTCTTCTCCCTCTCTCTCTATATATATGCATTTATTATGCATTATTGTACATCGTATATTTATGCATGAAATATTATGTTGCAAGTATTTGCTGGCTCATTAAGAAATATGTGCTTTCTATGCGGATCACGGATTTTGTAGTCATCCCCCCACCCCCTCCATTCCGGATGATGAATCGAGCTTTTGGATACAGTTTTGATTTTTGATTAGTAGTGTGTTTTTATTCTTGTAATTTTTACTGTGGTTAAAACTATTAAAATACATCTTAAAGAATCATGTATACATATATATATATATACAATATGGAAATAACCATGCTGCATATACCATATTCGGAACTGCGTGAGTAAGTGAATATTAACGACGCCCTATGAAGCAATGCGAGGGCTATTGGCTACGGACCTAGTTAATTTTGAACCATGACCAAGTGACGAGGATGACACCTGTGCTGGCACACCTTCCCCTACACCACACCAAAGGGAGCCTCAAATGATTTAATGTGCATCATCCGCCTCTGCACGGTGGGTATTTAGCGGTACAAAAACTCAAACTCATGATACGCCGGCCTCGAATCTGTTATCTTGACCACCAGGCTACTTTGACCACCATTCGGAACTGCAATTTTTCTGCTGCTATTGGCACTTTTACGCGATTGGTGTCGATATTTGTTCTTTAGATCTTTGTTTTCAGTAACATTCATTTGCGAGAATTATTTGCGTTGGAGACATTGCTGTGTGTTTATGTCATTGAGCAGAGCTCTGTACGAATCCTGTCAACCACCGTTTTAACACACCTCATCTGCTCATGAGAAAGGGAGGAGACCACCAAAGGAATAAGGAGGGGAGCTACTCTTGGGCATCCCTCTGCCAAATAAGAAAATGAAGTGTTGTGTATTACTCCACAATGTTGGTCTGTTTTTCGGTATCACATGGCTGAGCCTGAGCATTTGTAGAATGTTCAACGTATCTTGACTAGTTTTAGGTGTCGATTAGGTCCAAATGACGAGTTCCGCCACCATGTGGCTTCAAAGGACAATGAATCCATTACTTCATAAAAGTGAGGCGTAGTATGAATAAATAGTTAAACATTTACTAAGGTGTGAGAACTTTCTTTAAAATTTCATATTTTTGGCTCAATAATAGAAGCATAAATATGTTTATAGATATGTATCATTGGTGATAGAAAACAAAATTAGAAAAATTAAGTCTTTTCTCATTTAAACCATTTGCTGGTTTTGAAATCCGAAATTTTAACATAATATAACTCATTTCTTTAGAAGGAAAAAAAATTGATTAAAAAATCTTCATTAGACATTTCGCCATGAGAATTATTATTGCCAATAGTTCATTCTTTTGAAGAATTTTCCGGATCATTTGCTCACTTGAAATTCTTACGCATTGTACATAGCGCGGGGAGTTTTTTCACTTGCATCGATAAAATTCAAATTTGTTTCATGAAACTCACTTGAAAGTCAACTCTAGAATTTCTTCATTCCATTGCGTATTGAGTAATTGTTGATTAACTTCATGTTGAGAAGTGACGCGGTGACTACTCGTGTCCATGTTCTTTCGAACGCAGCTCAAAGGACGACGCTCCCTTCTCTAAACACAGTGACTGCACCAAACCACAACTGACGTCCTTTGTCTCTTGAGTTGCCCCAGAACTCGACAGGAACTACCGCCGTGACCACCTAAATTTAAGTAAATGTTGTACCCCCATTCTAATCAAAACTTAAATGAAATAGGGCTTTGCGAACGAGTGAAAAATAATTTTCTTTGTCTATAGAACGGCCTTTTATCCTCCCTATTGTTCACATTACACATTCCAAAGGCCCTTAAAAAATAGTGAAAAGATCAAGCGAAAATTTTTTTAAACCTTCAAAAAGCAGCTTCTAATGCTTATATCTATCACTTCAGACGAATTCTTTCAGGTTCCAAGACTAGAAATGTCTCGGCCATTTAATTTCCCTTCAGAATGGACTAGTTGTTAGGCATTGAACGTAACGCAAAATAAATAATATATCTGCTGTTTCATTTGTCTGGTGAATCTCATCAAATAGACTTGAGAGTCCATAGCTTTTCCAATAGGAATGGTAAATCTTTACTTCTGTCGTTAGACTCAAATAAGCTCAATGGAGTTGACAACACATGCTTCTTGTGTGAAAGAAACAGTGCGCATACCCGTTTGCGGATCCCTAGATTTTTCATAAATGTCGCACTGGATTTGTTCCTTTCGGTTGTGCTTGGGGTTTATAGGACAGGCCACCTAAAAAGGTGCGTATTTCATCTTAATCTTTTTATTATTCGTCTCTTCTGTAGACAGTAATAGTTATTCGCTTTAAAAGTTTTTTCCGAAGGGAAATTCGTGCTCGGTCGACACTACTCGAAGGTCTTTGCTCTAAAGAGACAGATCATTTTCCTCGATTGCGCTTTCTTCAAATTCGCTTCCACGTGCGCGGGGCCCAATGTACCGGCCAAACTGTGATTTTTTTTTCATCTCCTCCTGGCCGAAAGAGATGATTAATAAAAGAAGAATCACTTTCGTGAAGCGATAAAGCGTGACAAGGCAATAATGTGAGACATGGGTTATGACGCCGCAAATGATATCTCGGAGCGCCGAAAAATGAAAGCGTCCGCTCCTCTTTTCCCATGACCCCTTTGGATCCGCCCACCGCATTCGCAACTCGGGTGCTTCATTAAATTTGAGCAGCCTGACCGAAGAATGCCCCTCTGTGTTAATACAGATCACTGTTCTTTCATTGTTGAGCTTATTTACAGCAGCAATTTATGTTGTTTAGTTTCAATGGAACGATGTAATTAAATAAAATGTAAAGTATTTCATAAAGATTTATTTAGACTTTCGAACTCCCTTGTGCCAAGAAAATAAGTGGTACTTCATGATAGTGCTCTTGATGACAAAATAATTTTAATCTATCATACATACACATATCCCGTATCATGCATACACATACCCTGTTTAGGAGATTATTGCACATGAGAAATAGGAAATAATATGAACCCTCACCTGCTGAATTCGATTAGAAGGCCCTCGAAAAGCCGAACATGATGCCAGGTCAAAAATGGACCAGACGCGTTCGTGACCGGCATTGTATTTGTCAAATCTTGGGAATAATTCTGCTGCCAATAAAGACTAACCACGTACTGGGGTTAATACGCATTAAATGTCGAGGATCAAAGTCTTCACGTTGACGTGGAGTGGGAAGTTTGGAGAGTGGAGTGCGAGCTCAGGTTTTATTCTCGTCTCTTGAACGCGGTTCAAAATGATACTCCGTTGCCAATAGCCCTGTAGTAGCTTTATAGTGCAGTGTTTTGAACAATCAATCAATCAAAAACGTATTCGACACTATTCATTGTAGAACATCATTATAAATAAAAAGTGTAATCGATTAGAAATTGTCGCAATACATTTATATGTTTAAATAAAGAATTTTGGGTGTAAAAATGTCGCTTATATTCAATTAGTCGTTAAATTAAAATATTTTATCCATTCCCTTAAGAACATTTTATTACAAAGAATTAAAAGCTAAATATATACTAAATAGGGGAGAATATTGGCTAACTGTCGCTAGGAATAATTGTAACTGCAGTGATAATCTGTCTAGCCAAAAGTATTTCAAAATACAGAAATTTGTTTCCCCGAGACAACAGAAGAAGGAATATTCAAGATGACGTTTTATACATGGTTATAAACACCGTTTATTTTAACTCCAGAGTGTTTTGCAACTGACGCTTTCTATTCAATGTGAACGAAAATTCGCTTTGGTGGAGAGAGAATCGATTGTTTAAAGGACTTATGCGTAAATTTTGGCCCAAAATGAGTGATATTTTGGAGGTTAAGTTCGTTGATGAGGGTTAATTTACATATTCAGGATGCAAATGCGCCTTCTCCTGCATCCGTGATTAATGCTCCTCGCACACTGTTGTAGCAAACGAGTGCGGGGGGGGGATGCTTTTTACCAGATAGGATAATCCGGTGTCGCTGACACTCAGGGCCTTCTTTTTTTTCTTTTTTTTTAAGTCTTCTGTTAAAGGAGGGGAAAAGTACTGGAGTTGAGTTAGCGAATGTGTAATTGCAAAATTAATTCGAGGGGAAATAGAACCACCGAAAGAATGCAAATGCGCGCAGTTGGAGCTTATTTAGAGAAGCTAAAATATTTGTTTTCTTCGTGTTGAAGCTCACTTTTCTATTAGCGGAAGTCAAGATTTTGTTTTGATCAACAGGGAGGGGGGAAGAATTCATTGTTGCTTTAAAAGTTGGTAAATGGAATTGCTTACGTTTTCTCCAAAAGAAGGCAACGAGTGAAAACTTTTGTTTCGCTCTTTTCCTCTTTTTCTTAAGTCAACAAATAAAACTATTTCTTTTTGTAAGATTACTTTCTATATTTGCTTATCAATTTTCAATATTATGTTGTATATTTGTTAAATTTTTAACTTGTAATAGCTGTCACTGCTCTGTAGATTTTAATAATAATTATAATCTCTGAGTGTTACTAAGGGATTGTTTATTAATGTTTTGAATGTTCTGGTTCATCATATTTTAAAAAGAAGAAAACTTAAGCTTATTTTGAAAATAAAATTTAAAAAAATTAAGAAGATTACTTAATCAGAATCGGTGAAAAAAAATGGATATTTTGGCATATTACTAACACTCTTTTTGCTTCTAATGCAGCTTAAATATTTATGTTCCAACTCAATCATAAGTATTTTAAATGTGTTTTTAAAAAGAAAGTAACTGGTTTTATCTTGAAATCGCAAATTTTTAAAAGTGTAAATTTCAACACAAAAGGAATATTTTTGAGATAATTATTTTTTCTTATAGCTTTTAAACTGCGGGGATTAGTATTTTTTAAAAAAAAATATTTTGCCGCACAGTTTTTTTTTAGAAAAAATATCAAATCTTTGTATTGAAACTTTTCACACGTGTTACGTTTGTATGTGGTTTAAAAGTAAATTCTATCACGTATTACTTCCATTAAAAAAATAAGAAATGTTTCTTAAAAATATTACCATAAATTCCCACAGAAAATCAGCAACTGTACGACTTTTAAATTTTTAAAAAATGCTCCTTATCTGTAACATAACACTGCGTTTTTCCTGTTTTTCCCAATCCGAAAACAAATAATTTTTCTTCAGTCTGTACTAGTGATACTTAATAGATTTTTTGATTGAGTTAGTTTAATTCCTCTTGGTTGCCCTGTTACTATCTTGGAAACATTTCTTTAATGAGTAAAAGCGTAAAATGTATTTAAATTGGGTCAAATATAAGGAATCTGATAAATATCTCATTCATTTTCATCCAAATAAACAAAACACTACGGTCACAATAAAGTTGTATTATAAACCAGAAGATCAATATGTTGAGAATTAAAATTTACTTTGACTTTGGCTTGTCTCTTTATTATAAAAATATCACAAATGTGTGTTTTCAATCAAAGCATTATGGTTTGGAAAATATAACCTTTCCGAATTATGTTATGAGATAAATTGGTACTTACGTAATATTGCAACCTATTGGCGACATTATATGAAGCGAAGCAGCTGGTTGTCAATTCAACGCGTACCACACAGAGGAAATCGGAGTTGCCAACTTGGCGAGTTATTAATAGAGTTGGTGATTGTTGCTATAGTATATAAATACCAATAAATCTATGTAGATTATTAATAAGATAAAATATCTATTAAATATTCGTATTTAAGTAGATTTAATGTTTATATGTAACGTCTAAAACTCTCTGGAAAATCAAAAAAAAATTTGAACTAGATTACGTGCAATTTTACCAAATAATTTTTCTCATTCTGTAATTTCTGTTCAGTAAATTTTGATTCTTTCAATATTCGAAAATGAGAGTGATATGAATAAAAAAATAAGTGTTTTGAAATTGTTGAAACTCTTAAATAATTTCTTTATGAGAACTTCTAAGACATTGCCCATAAGTTTATTAATAAGCTAAAAAAGTACTTTAAAATTTACAAGAAATTAGTCTCCTAAAAAGATTAATAACTGTCAACAAAAATTTATTTTGTAAACTAGCCTTTTTCAAGACATGCAATCCATTTTGAAGTTCAATATGTAAATAAAACTAAAATTATTCCAAAATAGCAAAATAATACTTCAATTATTATTTGTCTATTAATAAGTTCTTTGGGGACAAAAATACATTGCACAAAGAAATAAATGAATGTTTGTGGGTTTTAAAAAGGTAGTCAAATTTTTAAATAAATCCTGAACCTGTTTGAATTTATTTGGATTAATGGGTTGTCTAAAAAGTTGTATTTATCCCTACATTCAAGGCACCTTCTACTAATAGTACTTATTGATAATACCATGTTCAGTCAATTGGGAAAGCCATATTGCATAGGGAAACTTGTGTGTTTGCTACAATTCATACAAACACATTCTACTACGAAACAATAGTTTTGCTCATATAACATAATGCTTATTGGTTGACTACCTTTTTTTACATTTATAAATCCCGTGCACCTCGCACGAGGCATACAACACAGACAGAAGAAATGATTACAACGCTAACACCCATGCCTTCTCCGGGATTCGAACCCAGTCCCTACGGCACCGCAGTCAGCTTCACTAACCACTCTAACCGGATGGGTGGCTGCTGACTACCTTTCAAGGCAGAATTTTAAATGGGATTTTAGTAGTTGGATATGTGCGTCATGATAAAGTGTTTTCAATTTTGTTGTGATCTATTACGTTCTGCTATACTAGCCTCAGCTATAACGTTTTGGTGATTTTCTCAGTTACAGCATGGGTTTTATAAAAATATTGCTTCAAGTTCAGTTTAGTTGGAACCTGAATAAATCAAACAGTATGACTTATTATGAATGAAGTAAATTGCATTAAATTTATTACACTGTCTTTATTAAATAATCCACCAAATAAGGTAAACAATTACCACATTTACCATATCGTCAAATTGGCATCAATCATATATAGGGTGTAATTAATAATTTTACCGACATATTAAACATCTAATATTAAAAATAAGACACTTACATTCAGTATTACAAATAAGATATTATAAAGTTATGTATAATACCAACAACAATGAATCTAGTACTTATTTAAATACTCATGAGTTCTTTCACGTGTGGCCGCGGTAGCGTGTGCCTAGTGGTCTAGGCATCGGATCATGGCTTGCGTGTCATGAGTTCGATCTCAGTACCGCTGAAGACCCGCCGTGTAGGGGAGCGATGCACGTTAAATCTGTCGAGAACTCAAACGTCCTCCCGTTGGTGTGGTAGTTAGGAGAGAGGGGGTGCCAGCTCGGGTGTCGTCACTTGACCATGGTTCAAAATGACGCGGACCATCGTCAAAAGCCCTCGTGTAGCTGAACAGTGCGACGTTAATATTCACTCCCTCGCTCCACGTGTTGCGTGATGGATACAAAATATATTTTGGAAGATTTTAGAGAACTAAATTTGCTGTTAAACCCCAATTTTTAAAATATGTATTCGTTTTTTTAAAAAACTTCTGTAATCCTGAATATCTTTTTTAATGTGTTTGAGAGTGTTAAGTAACTCCTTTTTTTTCGGGTTTTGAGTACATGTATAGTTCTAAATTTAATAAATGCATGCGGTCAAACCTGATATAGACGAACTCATCTCAAAATGAGTATGTCTATGTATTCATTTTAGGGTATGTCTTTTTATTCTCAGTGTACTCTTATGCTATTCATTAAGTCTCGAGATTTCGTTTGTCGTTCGCTCTTATTTGTTCGTGATGTCATTCCATATTCAATTCGCTCTGAAGCACATAAATCGTTCTTAAAGAAACTCACGAGTGGAACCAAATAATTCGCTTATAAAGTCTTTTACGACTTCTTTACATAATTTATTAATAACTCAAAATATGCATTTCAAAGTGAATTACATCTCAAACAAAGAGGAGAAATTGGATCTGGAGGCTTAACCAATATCATTCACCACTGCTTTTTGCTTAACTTTATCAGTACGGGAAAGTATTTTTGAATCATTCGTGGAATATTACGTTCTTTGGGGGCTGCCCTGCTTCTTAAATTTCGAAATAATAGAACAGTTCAGAGCCATCCCCATTTCCTTCTCCATGTGATACAAGCCGTAAAGTGCTGTGTAAATGTAGACCTCTCACCGAGTCATTCCTCGCGTTCTTCTGGTGCCCCTTCTTTCTCGTGTTTGGAAAACGGGGGCAGTAGAACACAAAGTCGCCCCATCCTTACTGACTCTTCACGGCAAAGCGATGCTATCTTTCTCTTCAGACATCATTATTCTTGGAGGAGGGAACCCTCGGTTTTGGGAACCCCTTTCGGATAACGATCCTCCCTCGCTACACATGTTCTCGTGACTTGGAAGACTTGCGCACTTTAATAAATGGAAAAGTGACAACAGGAACCAAATGTTGATCACTCGTTGCGCATCGTTTATATCCAATGTATCACACTTAAAGTAGGGCTCTTAGACCTGAAGGCATTTGGCTGTTTTCACATTTCAATTTTAGGCAATTTTTATAAAAATTGTCTTCGCCTAGTTGTCATAAAAACATTTTGTCATATTTTTGATATTTAAAACATTTTATTGATTTCTGTGATATACATTTGAAATTAACATTATTATTCTGAAAATTACGAATGTTTCAAAAATTTAACTGTATCTTAAATATTTTTTTTTTAAAAATTACTTTGTATAAAATTTTACCAATGTCTGGAAAAAACGGTGAATTTTTATTTCTAACAGGATGTCAATATTTTGACAATATTTCACCAAAGGGGACCGTGTGCATGCCGATACTCAGAGGAGGAATAAATTTATATTTCCCATAATATTGCAATTAGTTGTCAAAGTGGTCGTGACTGAAAGCCACCCCTTACAAAAATCAAATAGATTTCTGGACTCTAATCAGCACATATATTTAGTCATACACCATTCAATTAAGAAAAACAAATAAGAGTGGAGTACGAAACGGGGAATCACTACTAGCGGAATATTCAAAATATCAACTGAATCTAGGAAAGCTTAAACGCGCACAAGTACAGCTACGCCACGTAAGAATATTCGCAATATCTTAAATAAAATCACTGACCTTATATTTTTCATCGGCTGTTCCTTCGTGATGATTTCTGCTTTTTAATGGATGGGAGAATGGGTCAAGACTCCACGCTCTGTAATAAGAATTTTCCCAATATTCAATCCGCTTCTCCTCGCGTACCTCCACACGTAAAGGCTATCTACGATTGCCAACAACTTTGTCGTAGTCTCTCACTACCCCTATGATTATTAACTCCCCTTTGCACATTATCTAAATTCGGGTATGTTGGATTCGTAATTAACAACTACTTAATTAATAAACCAATATTATTTATTAATCTTTCTTATTATAGAAATACTTAAATATTATTAAAAATTTAAGAACAACAAATTACAGTGGAGTGCGATTAGAATTCAATTATGAACGACGGAACACTAACTGAAACTACGGAGAATAACGCATACAATCAAACTACGCATTTATATCTAATTTATGAAAATAACAGACCTGATATCTTTTTAAGGCAGGATTCTTTAATACTTGATGGATCTAAAGAGCGGCTTCAATCCTAGATATCTTCAGTTCCGTCCGAACCGAATTAATGAACCTTTTTCTATAATCTTCCTCAGGCGAACAAACTTCACTAGTTAAACTAATCTCTCAGAATCACCTTCTTAATCAACCTCGTAGTTATCTCCTCTATCAAACCACGTAGTCATCCTCATCTCTTCATTTCATTTCTCCCTTTTATATCTTTTTTGAACTCGCTAAACCCGAAACTATCTTGTTTGCATAAGTCACACTTTTGGCTCTCAGCGGGGATTGGTTAAAATAAATACAATCTTAAAGGAATTGAGAGAAGGTTAGTGAAACGCGTAAGCACCCGTCACAACTTCGTGCTGACGTCTCGATCTTTAATTCACTTAACTTCCCTCTTCCTAGCACTTCCCTTTACTTCCCTTTTTTAACTCGCAAAACCCGAACTTATATATCTTATTTGCATAAATCACGCGTTTTCTCGGTGAATATTGGTTGAAATAAATAAATTATTTTAAGAAAAATAGAGGAGGTTATATATATAGTTAAAGGCCGTATAGATCCGTCACAAAGTTACAGGTGGCTATAAGCATCCTGTTTGTTCTGTAATAAATGGTTTTTGTACAATTGATAATAAGCTATAAATTACTCATTTATTCCAAATTCTGAAATTTAGAAGTGTTTCTGGTCTTTGAATATGCACACAATGGCAAGTCTTGATAACAAACAAAAAACGAAAGGAAAGAAAATTTAAAGGAAAAACGGGATTTTTTTTTTCGAAAAAAGAGGTCAGGTCTTTTTATTTTTTTACTAAAGCAGTTTTTATACGGCAGTTTTTGCCTTATTTTCAACGAGAATGTAGCAGTGATGAAAGAATACAACATTAAAAATAATTCGGTACTAAGCACGGGGGAAATTATTAGAAGGACATCTTCTAAGTGATAAAGTGAGTGAATTAAAATCAAAGGTAATTAATTGTCTGCAGTCCTTTTGCACCAGAGCGAATAAAAAGTGAAAAATAGTGTTGGCATTAGCTACATGATAGCCCTAGTGGTTAGAGCATCGGACGCCAGACCGGAAGGCCTGTGTTCGAAGCCCGATGCCACCAAATACTCGCCGAGTACAAACGGAGCACGTGCTCGTTAAATCTCTGAAGGATCTATACGGTTTCCACTAACATCCTCAATATTTCCTTAAAGTATGCCATTTATTTCAACCAATCTCCACCGGGAGCCAAAGCGTGATTTATGCAAATGAGATATATTATATAAGTTCGGGTTTCGCGAGTTAACAAAAAAGAGTAAAGTGAAGAGTTAGAAGAGTGAAGTCAAATGAATTGATACATCGGTAGATCAACACGCAGTTGTTGACAGTATTAGTTAGGAGTTACGGGACGAGCTACGCCGGAGAGCAGTAGATTGAAATTGGAAAAGATTCCGTATTACCGAGTGTGGATCTTCATCTATTATCCTATCCAGCCTGTAAGGAATTCATCACCACGACGGAACAGCCGATGTTGAAAGGATAAGGTTAGTGATTTGGAATATTGTGAATACGTGTACGTGTTTTAGCTGTAATTATACGTGTCTGACCTTTCGTGGATTCAGTCGCGATTCCGTAGTTCCGCTAGTAGTAACTCCTTCTCATACTCCACTGTGTTTTATTTCTCTTAAATTTGAATCGTGTGATTATAGCCTTCTGTGATTAATAAGCATCAATAAATATAGTGATTTGCAACTATGTCTCTTGATTTCTCTAATCCACCTACACGTCCAGAAACATTTAACGGTAGACGGGGAGATGATAATCTTAGGGGAGGGTATAATCCACGACAAATCTGTGGGTCCGAATGGTGTCGCCATCTATCGTGAGTAAAATCGTGCTGTCACGTTCATGAGCTCAAGGCTTAGGCTAATGACAGACGTATCTCTAGCCCGTTGCCATGATGAATTTCGTGGGCCTCGATCTGACTACGTCAGACAGGTAGTATAAGCAGCAGCAACAACAACAACATGATAGCAGAAAAACTTGCTGAGCATATAAAAGCTTTTGCTGGTGGAAAGCTTATTCTGTAGCGATGGATGAATCAACAGATACTTCACAAGTAGCCATTTTTACTCGTGTCGTTGAGACTATACAATAGTCAAAGAATCAGCCATTGTCTCCTTGCACTTAAAGGTACAACATAAGGAACATATATGTATTCGAGTCTGACGCAAACTTTGTATAAATGTGAGTTATATATCATCACTGTATCTGCTATAAAAACAGATGGAGCTAAATCTGTGACTGGAGAGAAAACAGGAGTAACCCCATCAACCAAATCTGATGTGAAGGCAAATGTTAAAAAAAAAAATTATTATTTTTCTGTTGTAATCATCCACCAAGAAAATTTGTGCATGAAGCCCTTCTCAAACTTTTAATATCTGATGACTGTTGTAGTAAAAGTGGTGAATTTCATATGGTCTAACGGACTTAATCACAGGTAATTTGAACTGTTCGTAAGTGATCTGGAAGCTGAACATGAGGAAGTACTTTGATTGGGTCGAGGAAAGATGCTTCAGCGCCTATTTACTTTGAAAAGTAAAAGTTAACAATTCATGGTATCTAAAGGGAAGTTTCTTCATGAGTTCAATGATGAGAACTGGTCGAGTGAATGTGCATTTTCAGTTGATATTGCAGGTAATCTCAATGATTTGAACTCCTGCTTACTGGGGAAAGATCAACGCGTTCGTAACATTTATGATTCTGTGAAAGCTTTTTAGACAAAAATAATTATGTGGGGAAGTTAGTTGCTAAATAAGAATTTCTTCTTATCTTTTGTACTCATCCGTCTACTACATCTTCCATACTTACCTACTTTTAAGGACTCCTCAACTCTTTTTTTATAATCTGTTCATTTACGTTTATGAACCACAATAAGTCGTACAACACAACTATCAAAACCCCTAAGTCGTTCACAGGGGGAAATGTAGCATGTTCATAGAAAATATTTTGGAAGTCCTCCCAAGTACTGTAGGATTGTATAAAAGCTCTTGTCATTTTCAAAAAGAGAGATTTATGTGACAAAGACATTTTAGTTTCCGTGAAGACTGTCATATAGAAGGATACAGACAAGAACATTGGTAACAAATAAACAGTTCTTCCAAAACTAAAGATTTCGTGAACCTTAGGTGACTATGTGTCCCGAGTGACCCTCCCGGGTTAATACTAAAGTAACCACCATCTTTCGCCAATAATGTTACCTTTTGTTTTTTTTTATTGCAAATGTACTTTGTAACATCTTTCTGACACAATCGCACATTTTTTTTCATTATTAAGAAATTACTAAGCATTTAAATTCGGCTCTCATTTAACTTTTTTGAAACCAACAAATCTGTAACACTGTGCAAGCGTCTCTTCGCTTAGAGTCAATTAGTACCTTGTGAAACAAATCTCCTTTTTTTTTATATAAATTTTCTAATGAAACTATTTTTTGACAAATATGTAGCCCGCAGACCTTCATGAATTTATTAATTTGGCCTCAGACTTGAAATGTTAAAGACCCCTAACTTAAAGGATGCTTAACTATTCAGTTACTTTATGCCAATTCTGTATGTTTCACCACTCGCTTTATCACGTTTAAAAAAAAAATTAATCGAAATTACACATTTTTTTACAACAGAAGTTTCTTAAATTTAGTAGCAAGGGATTTCCATGAATCTCTCGTAGTATTTGTCAATGAAGCTGAACACAGCGAACTTTGTAATTTTATCAGTAGGATATCATGCAAAAAAATAACGTTAATTATTTAACACGGGTTAATTTTTACATCTCCTGGAATGTCTAGTGGAGTATAAAAAGAAGAGAAAAAAACTATTTTAATTAAATGAATTTGAAGCTTTTTAATTCATGTCTCAACATTACAATTCTCATTTTAGGATTAAAGAAACGTTTGAATGGGGGGGGGGTGCTCATTTCTCCCTCTCATGTCAAGATTTACTTTTAATACATTTTTCCAAATTTTTAACTAATTAAAGGTAAAATTGTCATGAAATGTGACCTATTGAACCAGCGTTCAATGGGTCATGGTAAGTATAAAAATCAGTGTACAAGAAACATGTTACACTTAAGTGCCAGACAAACTGGTACACCAAGCTAATATCGTGCAGAGCCTCCATGAGCACGCAGAAGTGCCGCAACACGGCATGACAGGTCCACAAAGCCAAGGAGTGCGAGGTGGTGGAGATCTTCTAAGGACAGCCGTTGAAAAGCATCCCAGATATGCTTGATAACGTTCATATCTGGAGCGTTGGAATGGAAGTTATCAAGCATATCTAGGGAATTAAGTGATCAAGAAAGGTTACGAAATTCAAAAGAATGCTCATTGAGCCATTCAGTAGCTACTGTAGATTTGTGGGTTGGTGCATTATCCTGTTGAAATTGTCCCTGTCCATCGAAATGCACACATTATATGAATAGATGCAGATGGTCAGAAAGGATGTTAACGTACCACTGACCCGTTATGGTCGAGTCTAGACGTATCAACGGTCCCATTTCATACCAACTGAACACTTCCTATACCACCACAGTGCCTCTACCAATTTGAACAGTTCCTTGTAAGTAGGAGCGATCCATGGGGTTTTCTCCACAGCCCGTACATTGCCATCCACCCGTTGCAAATGGAAACGTTGCTGGTCAAACCATAAAACGTTTTTCCAGTCATTCTGTGAGATAGTCTGTTGCTGCGAAAGCCCATATAAATTAGGGTTTGCTACACAGTGTTGATGAGCCTACCTTCCAATTCGCAGCAATTTGAGGAAGTTTTAAACGAGACTAGATCTCGTGTAACGACTCTTTACGTTTGTCGATGATCCCGTTCTGTCAGGGTCTTTTTTCAGCTGCACCCGATGTTGGAGATTTGAAGTTTTACCAGAAACCCCTGATATTCGCGGTACACCCTTAAACTAGTCGTGCTCGAAAATCTAAATTATATTGCTACTTTGGAAATGCTGTGCCCCATCTCTTGTGCATCGTCGATTAGTCCTCGATGAAAATCATTTAAATCCTGATAACCAGCCATTGTAATAACAAGAATCGATGTAATAACCTCCTCAGACACCTGTTGTGTTACAAACGCACTGTCGACAGCATCGTGTCTTACTGATTGATGGAAAACTTCCATTATTTAGATATGACCTGCTATACCAGTCTGTATTTTACAAGAGCGATGGACCGTACAATGTCTAAGCAACTTATTGTTATGAAATCATAGATTGAAGAAGCTTTACAATTTAAAATTCCGCTGTAGGATGAAATGGGGAGAAACTCACCAAAGACCAGAGACACACTGAATTTTCCACTAACAGCAATGTTTTATTCCTTCTCTTCGCTCTCATCTCGCACGAAATTCGTTATACTGTTTATGCTCACACTACCAGTTCGCATGGCTCTTCAGTGTATACTTTGACTGTCCAAAATATGGTTCTATTTTGTTTAAATTTAAGGGGTACTAGTATTGCATTAAAATAATCTAATTATATTATTTCATCACAGAAAATCCAGAGATTTACGGTTAGGAAATACTCGTATTCCCCGAATCTTTCTTCGGTAAACGAAAAGAAAAAAAAGATTTGTTCATAAAAGATTCTTCAAAAAATAGTTATTTAAGCACTACTAAACCAGGAAAAGACAGTCGGTCAGAGATAGTCCTTTCATTCTTTGATCTGTAATTCAGTCACTGGGGTGAGAATTTTGTTGCTGAACGTTAGTGTTCTCTAGTGAACTAAGTTTCCATGAGTACTTAAACGCACAGTGATAGCTGTTAGGATGAGCAATGGATATTGTGGCTAAGCCCCCTCTGAAAAATCAAATAAAAATATTTTCTCACTCCATTATTTCATTTTTAGAAAAAATTAATAATTACAAATGCTTTTTTTATAGTTTTTTTAATGCGGAATGTTTACAAATTTAAGACTAATGAATGAATTTTCTTTTTTTGATGTAAAATGTGTCATCTACGCATAATTGCATCAAAGTTCAGTGATTTAAGATCTTTTTTTTTTCTCCTGTTAGACAAAAAAGAAATACGAGAAAACATAGCCATGAGTCAATTGCTGCGAAGTTAGCATTCCGAGCAAGAATCCTTCTGTGAGAATGAAACACACAATCTCCAAACTTTCGAAGACAAATAAAAACAGTATCAAAAATAAAAAAAGAATAGAGGGGGGGGGGGTTTAACGAGATCTCACGTAGGATTTCGAGAACGAAACTTAGACAGATTTTGATAAAAATGGATGTCTGTCCTCTTCGCTCTAGTAGCAAGCCTGGAATTGGATGGAGAGCAACAAATAGCTCTTCTCCTCGGAATCGTGCGCAAAATATATTTTGACAAACGCCTGAACTTTGTTGTTTTTATGAGGATGAAAGTATTCTCATACATTTTGCTGATAACACTTGGGCCATCCATGGTTGAGGGAGAGTAATCGGTGAAATAAGCTTGTTGGTCTGTCGTTGTTCATTTAAAATCAACTGGTATAAGCGGACTCTTTTAAAGTCTAATATGAAATCTGTGTTAAAAAAACTCTCGTGTTTCTATCCTTATAGTCTTAATTACATAACAATAAGGTTGCAATAGCACACTACTCGCCTTTGTTTCAATTCGGTAAAAACGTAACGCCTGCATAAGCGGTGGCTGATCTTGGTATGCACGTAAATTTCAGTAATACTTTTCCGTATATTAAGTCTTCACAGACTGGGGGCCACAAGAGCGGCAGTTTGGATACCTCTGTTCTCGACCGTACAAATGTCCTCCCTGCACAGTGCTCTAAGTATGGAAATTTAATTATAATAACCCTGCGTTTTTATCTGTTTGATGGAGCATAGACGAGTTGACCATTGCACTAGAAATTCCTAAGCTCCAATTCGGTTTCTGTGTATAATTTGTATCGACACATTGCATGAAAGAGAGTTCTGCGAATATTCATCCGTGAAGTCCAGAAAATTCCATTTTATGCGTGGTTCGTTGCGTGCGGTTCAGAATGTGCAGTCGGTGCATTTACGAGGTTTCCTTCGGCCAGGGCGCAACGGAAAATTATCAGTAATCAGTGTCGCGTGTAAGTGGAGAAGCCCTAGTACTTCGTCCCTATGAATGTGGCCCGAAGCCCTCGAAAAAGCGCGTGCAGGGCCCCCGAAGCCCCCTCCTAACATGGAAGGGAGAAAGAAGAGAAAAAATAGACTTTATCCGTTCGATCAATTCGAGTTCCTGCCGTAATGGCTGCTTCCAGGTGGCACGTGCATCCACCCCCTGCACTACAAATAAGGGGTCGATCGAAGGTGAGGGAGTCCGTGTTCGATAATGACCTCCACCCTACAATGAGATCAGTTTTCCAGTATAGCAGTCCCTTCCCCCACTTTAATACTTTTTTTATAACTATAACCTTGGTTCTGTTTTTTTCCTCCGGTCTGTTCTATTGCAAATTGTCTTCCTTTTTTTTTTTTTTTTTTTTTTTTTTTTTACCGTCGAGTTCGTTCGAGGCTCCGGACTGTCCCACAGATTAATTTATCATCGACGATAAAAGTCCGGCTACTATTGTCCCTGGATGTTTTATTTATTGGTCCGGGACACGGTAGAATGGGATTAGGTATTATTTTATGTGAGTTTCATTCCTGTCCCTCCCTCTGTGTACGAGTGGATTCGAGGGGGGGAAAAGCGCAGGGATAAATATTTGTGACGTGGGCGTGACAAGTGGGAGGGAGTGCGAATCATTTGGGGGAATGTCACGCAGGCGATTCTTTTCATGTATGCATTAAGTAAAATGGACGAAGGACTCTACTCACGCAAAACAATCGACACTCCAGCATATGCCCATCATAAAAAGGCAATTGTTGCGTTTTCCATACTTTGGGGAGGGGGGGGGAGCTTTTCTACGGCTTCATTATGTTTGAAATAAGACAGCACCCCTATGATAAAAATACACCTTCAAAATGAAAGCGTGAATGTGCATCTACAACAGAAGAATTGAACTGTGAAACGTTGTATCTGAATTCACAAATAATGCCAGAAGTCACCTCTTCATACGCTCACTGGATTCATGTAATCTGTTTCGGAATTTGTTTATACAGAATGATCACTTGTTAAAATGACTGAAATAATAAGTATTTGTAAAATTGCTGAGAGAAATTTCTCATTATCTTATCTAACATGCAAGACCGTTAAAATATTTACGTCGTTTAATTAGTTACATGTAAGCTTTTTGTGTCAATAGCTTTTAAATTTTGACTCATTTTGTTCGGCATCGTAAGTCCATTTCATAAAAAAATATTATCTTTTGAACAGAAATGATGAATGGTTTTTATTAGATAATGGGAATGAGTTGTATTTTTAATCCGTTTATTACATGAAGGGAAATATCAAAACGACGTACCACAATGTAGCTAATCTCGTGTCATGCGTGGATTTCTCATTTGGACCAGACTTAAGGCACTATCAAATGTTGGGTACTTCGAGTTTTCAAATCAACAGTGATATTTCAAAGACAACGACCGAGTACCTTTCACTGGCAACCTCATCTCCTCACCTTCTGAAAATGATTCAAAAGTCGCTGATGACACGGCCGCGAGTTCTTTTTAACCTCCTCGGGGCTATCTATGTATGAGATGCATCGGGAAATGTCTCTTCCCCTTTATCTGGGCTTCTAATTGCCTTTTAACTACCCCTGCGTAAAATGGGACTATTTATAAATCATGTCAACATCTGCCTTGATGGGAGACGACGATAAGAGGTGACGACTGCCTTCGAAAATGTTCCCTTTTTCCAGGAGCACCTGGAAAAATATACAAAGCACTGATTAAGTTGTAGTTATTTATGTAAGAAAAAGTAAACGTTCTCTGTTTCCTTTCGCGCTGGAAAGTCTTTCTTAGAAAAGTGGAGCATCGGAAGAGATGAAGTTTTTAATCTGTACACTATCCAGTTGTAAACTGAAATGACGCACAGTTTGCTCTATTGTTTCTTCGAATATGCGGATAGAATTAAAGCTTATTTTGATGCATAAATGTTCATTCGTATCCGTTCTACTTACTTTTTGTGTTGGTCTAATATTCGGCCTATCAAAAATTTGGACTGTTGCTTTTAAAATGAGGGGGGTAGGGGGTCCGGCACTTTTATTAATATTCAACTTATAATCCACCATTTTCAGTGTGCCCGTGGTCGAGATGAATGACTCATGTTTTCTGATGAGTCGTGGGTTTGAATCCTGGTGCCATTTAAGGGGGCATAGTACCTTGCGAGAAAAAAAATTGTTCGTTACCATATACATGTTACGATTCATCATAAGTTAACAAATTTTGCTTATTTTGATCTGAATTTTTTATATTATCTATAACGATGCATAAACTTTAAGAAAACTAGAGAAATTTTGTTCTTAAATAAATACAATATTTTCAAAGAAATGATAACAATGTATACCAAATTTTTTAAAAAAAATACTTGCCTCATGTTCCCGCAAGGTAATTTTTAAATTATACACTTTAGAATCTGAATTATTGCATTAAACTGAAGCTAAATGTAACTTTCATTCTGTATACCACTGAATTGAAGGATACCTTATATTTTAATATTTTTTAAAATTTTAAAAAATGTGTAAAAAATAATTTTTTTTTAAATTTCAATTTTTATACTGTTGCAAATAAAAATGTATTGATC
Organism: Trichonephila clavata; assembly: GCA_019973975.1. NCBI lineage: Eukaryota > Metazoa > Arthropoda > Arachnida > Araneae > Nephilidae > Trichonephila > Trichonephila clavata. The sequence continues at coordinate 12,044 of BMAO01014875.1, read as the reverse complement.
CATTTTCCATAATAGTGGCATACAGAATAAATATCTATGACTAGAATATGCATGCCAATTTTTGTAGCTCTAGAGTAAAAACTTATTTTACAATCTTGCGGGAAAGTGTAAAAACTGAAACTGAGAAAATCAAGTTTAAAGATTGACTTTTCTATAATTCGAATAAAACTTTATACATAATACTTAAAATGATCCCGCTTCATAAGTAGGACCTTCTTGTTCTGCAAAATGCTCATTTGTGGCTTTTCTTCTCATTCTGCTAACCCTACGGGCCTCTAACGTATATGATTTTGATTTAATTTCCGCATATCTTATGCGTGCATAATTGGCCCGAAAGACAGAAGTAACAGCAAAATGCCCTATGTTAAAGCCAAGAGCTTTCATTATCTTTATACACCCTGTGTCGTTCCCTCGTTAAACATTACTATTGCCTCATTTACAGCTATGTCTACAATATTTTTAGATGATCCAGAAGTTTTGGGGCAGTACTTCCAAATAGTCGAGTTGAACGACTCATTAGCATTTTGCGTTTTACCTCCCAGACATTTTTTGAGCAATTTTGGTGCAGATAGTTCTGCAATTATAGGCTTTATTTTACCCATTATGGCAATTGGCACAGTATTTTTATGCTTAAATAAAGAAACGCTATTTGTAGCAACTGCCTTTTGATATTTGCACCACGAAATATCACCGACTGGGCAGAAGTGATGCATAGGTTCATCATCAGTGGACCTATAATGACAATAAATTGCACATATAGCCTGACGCATATCTTTAGCAGAGCTGCGATTCTGTCTAATAGCATTGCCATAATAGGTGGTAATTGTGTCAATTAACTTATCAGTCAGTCGATTTTTACCGCTGATACTCTTACCATCTGATAATTTTTGCCACGACTCATTGTTTTTAATTTTCGCATCCTTGCACCCATACCGCTTTTGTACGTGACCCACACATTCAACTTTTTCGACAGCATATGGTACTGTCCTTTTAAGCTCTGGGAAGGTGTTTGTATATCCCCATCACCGATATACTTGATATATTTGGCATTTCGTTGTGGGACTGATCGTTGAAAGATCTGCTTCATCCCGTCTACTTCCATTTTACTGGAAGAACCAATATGGTTCTTTACACAGTGTGGTTGATGTTTTAGTTTCCACTCCTCATATGAATGCCCAGATTTTGGACCTCGCCATTTTTCACATCCTTTACAATATGAAGAAAGAACTGCAACATCAAGCACTTTTCCAGTAATATCTCCAATGACACTACACACACCAATACGTGAAGTGTGTCCGCGTGCTTTCCACGTACCATCACCACTGACGCAGATTTTGTTGCTTCCAGAAGCTAATATTTCTTCTTTCGCAGCATTCTTCATGGAGTCGTCTGCTACTTCACAACTGGCCAAATTATTTTGCGCAGGATCTTTTCATATGCCTTTTGTGACACTGGTGGTGGCAAATCCATTGCTGTGCAAAAATGTTTTATACCACAAAAACCTTGCCCTACTGTGCGCATAGCATAGGTTATTCGTGTATCTACTTCATAGTCCTTACCTGAAGCAATAACTGGTGAACTTTTGAAAGTGGACAGTGTACTGCATGAGTAGCATTCAACATAAAATTCAGATACTAATCCATACAAAATCTTTTCTTTTAGAACTGCTTTAGTATTGCAGTTAGGACATGTTACATATTGGGATAGTTCAGATAATAAAATATCAATGTTTATCAATCTATATCCATTAGATTGATTGGAATTTCTTACTTCCTTATCAAGATCACTTTCTTTGCACAGTTTCTTAGCTGGAGCAGATATGCAATCAACATCAAGCTTATCTGATACTTTGCGAGTGTATTGGTTATTATGAAAACGTTTTCTCTTACGGCGATAGTCACGGCCTCTACGTTGTGCTTTGCTAGACATTTTTTTGCAAATTAATATGAGGCAAAAAAAACTAAAATGAACAAAAATTTTAAACTTTTCTAAGAATTGCGAGATAGAACTCTAAAGCAGAAGTTAACAGTATCAAAAATACAAATGTAAACAAACATTTGTTCGAATTAGGGCTGTGTTGAGTTGCAAGCTTCCTTCTCTAATTAAAATAGATAAAATTAAGAATTAGAAACAACTGGGGAGAAAATAATTTCAATAACGCCATCCGTTTGTAAACCGAAACTTACGAACACGGTTTGTTTACATTCGGTTTAAATGGACAATCTGCTGGTGACGTTTGACATTTTTAATTGTTATTGCTGTAATTTTGGTCCGATTTTCATGCGGTTTATTTTAAAATGCTCCTAATAGTCTGTATTAATTTTTAAAAATATTTTTGAAAAACCAATTTTTTGAAGGTTTAAAGGTATTATGCCCTTTTAAGATCTTCCCCTACAGATGCCCCGTTAGCACGTTACGCATCATAAACCGTCTCTGAGTATTATTTCTTTATCCCTAATTCCACGTTGATACTAAGAACTGTTATTTTAGAAAGTAGTAAATGCGTAAGAGCAAAATATTTATACTTTGTGGTTTTTTCACATTCTTAGTATCTTACAAAAGTGCAAAATTTTAGAATTTGCTAATAATTAAAGAAGGTAATAATACAAAAATTATATTGGAAACTAATATGAAAAACATCAATTTGGATTTCATTTAAATATAAAAAATCAATTACGAAACTTATTTTTTAAATTAAAAATTGCAATATATTTGTAAATATATTCCAAACTCTATAATGATACAATTATTAAAAGTTGCTTAACTTATACTTTACTTAAAATACTTAAAAAAAAGTGTGTAGCTAATGGCCACACGATCGATGTGAGAACATCGAATTTCGTAATGTTATTTCAGTTCGGTGAATAAAAGACAGGGTGATATTAGTATTGTCACATAAAATTTATTCATATGTCTGTACTCGTATTTTTTGAAAAATATACAATCATGTTTTTGAATTAATTGCATTCTAAGAAGGAAACAATAGGTAGCTGAAATAGGCTGTAAATAATTTATAAATTAAAAGTTATTTAAATACCTAAAAAAACACCGTCAAGCGTTGTTCCATACTTCGTCATGCTTTCACTTCGATCATTTGACATAATTCAATTGAATTTTCATTTAAAAAAATAAACTAATATTTTTGATTTGTGTCTTTTGAAAAAAACCTACATTAAAATCCTTACTTAAAATCATAAGTAATTTGTTTAGAAGAGCCGATCCGGCTCCAGTGTAGGTAACTAAATTTTTGTGGATGAATTCGATAATTCCCTCTGCACTTTGATTTGTGAAATAAAAATAGCAAACATTAGTATATTATTTGTCCATTTTCTGAGGTACATTTCGCTGTGCATACATTTCTCCAGAACATGACTCATTATACCCAAATGGGATTCTATAGTTTTTGATACTACATCCATTCTCTATCTATACAAACAAATAAAATTGAAGTGTCTGTTTGTAATTTCAAATTAGCAGCTTTTTATTAAATGCATTTAAAGGTATGTACGGTACTTATATTAAAAAATCAATTTTAAAATTTTTTGTCTGTCTGTCTGTTTGTTCCGGCTAATCTCGGAAACTTCTGGTCCGATTTTAAAAACTCTTTCACCAATGGAAAGCTACATTATCAGCGAGTAACATAGGATATATTTTATCTCTATATTCCTAAAGGGAATGGAAACTATGCGGGTAAAACGTTGACGTTGCTTACTCCCCGCCAAGTTGGCGCAAAATTATGCATTTGATCAATAATGGAAATTTTAATAAACATTTTCTCACACATTTGTAACAAATAACTGAAACATAGAGTAATTTAGCATATTTACAAAAAGCAATTTTTTAAATGGTTTTTTATTAAACGTCTAACGTTTATTACGTTACGTTTGTTAAATGTCAAACTCAAACTTTGAGAAATATCGCCAAGTTGGCTAAGAAGTTCTCAATTCCGACAATGCCAGTTTTCTCCCACTTTTTAAAGAGGGAAATAAAATAAAGTTTCAGCGAGTTGCGAGCGTGATTTTGAAAATTCTATGGTGATATTAATTGACAGTTTCATAAAAAGTTTTGATTTATCGAATATTTATTACTTTGAATTTTTTAAACCTAATTATACAATATTCATATTTTGCACAAAATTTTTCACTTATACTGAACCTAGATATTTTACATGGAGGTACTACTTTGAAGATATACTATGGAGGCATCCATACAATGTTACTGGCCAAAATAGGGGGAAATTAGGGAGCTTTACACAATACTTATTTCATCTTCGGTCTTTCTAATCCTCAAACCTTTTGGAATAAGTACAAAGACTACATGGCGGAAGATATTTTGCGACGAAAAACAACCGAAATTGTCTTTCAATGAACACATCTACAACGAAAAGCAATAAAGGTTTTCAGAATAGTTAGGAAAAAGCTACATAATTTTGGAATGATTAGCCCTAGACGTGTCGACGGAAATGGTTTAGATAATGAAATCAATTGAGAAAATTAAGCTACGATTTTATACATTGCAACATCAGTAACAGAATTTATCCCTCAATTAACTCCAGAACAAAATCACGTTTTCCAAGAAGTGTTACGCAAAATTGAATCCGGCAGTGGTGCACTCTTTTTTCTCGAAGTCCCTGGAGGAACAGAAAAAACGTTTTTGCTAAGATTATTATTAATGGCCATCAGAAAAACCTAGAAGATAGCAGTTGTTATGGCTTCTTCTGGTATAGCCGTGATTTTACAGGCCAACGGTCGTACTGCACATTCCGTTTTAAAATTTTCGCTTAATCTTGCATTTGAAGATTCACTTATCTGAAATTTCAGAAAAAATAGCTTTCAAGGCAGGATGCTTCCACAATGTAAGCTTTTAGTGTGATGTGAAAGTACGATGTCTCACAAGAAAGCTATAGGAGCATTAAATCGGACTCTTCGGGATTTACGAGAAAGTACAGATATTATAGGCAGAATGGTACTTTATTTATAGGATTTATTATTTATAGGAGGAGGTACTTGAAAAATTCAGTCATAAAACGAATATGAGAGAGCATCTTCATAATGACGTAGATTCAGAACATTATGCAGAGACGCAATTGAAAATTGGTTATGGATGTTAGGACGCAAATGCTGGAGGTTATATTTTAGTTCCAGAGAATTTTGTAATGTAGAAGAAAATGATGTAAATCTTATTGCTCAAATTTACCTGGGATTGCAACAAAATTTAAATTGGGATCAGTGGTTGCACCAAAGATCAATATTGGTGCCTAAAAATGACTTTGTCAATAAAATCAACACTGAAATTTTAGACGTGTGGGGAAAAGGAAGGAATATTTATTAATGGATACAACCATGGATACAGAACACAAAGTACTTCATATCCCACGGAGTTCATAAATTCGCTTGAACTTTCGGGTGCACCCTCATATAAACTTCAATTAAAAATAAATGCACCAGAAATGTTTATGCAAAATATCGATGCTCCTCGACTATATAATGTCATTGTCCATAAAATCAACATTGAAAATTTAAACAACGTGCGGGGAAGAGGGGGAGGGATGAAGAAATATTTATCAATGAATACAATCATGGATAAAGAACAAAGTACTTCATATCCCACGGAGTTCTTAAATTCACTTGAACTTTCGGGTGAACCCTCACATAAACTTCAATTAAAACTAAATGTACCAGTTATACTTATCCAAAATCTCGATGTTCCTCGACTATGTAAAGAAACGAGGCTTTGGATCACAAAACTTATGCAGAATATACTTGGTGCCAATATTTTAACATATCTCATGGAAAGGCATAGTGTTATCATACTTCGGATTCCAAGTATCCCCACTGACCTTCCATTTCAATTCAAACGAGTTCAAATTCCAGTTTTACTGTTGCTATACTGTAGCCTGATCGGTGTGTCCAATGCCAAATCTTCGCATATTTGCAACTGACGGAAGAACATATAATATGGTATACAGTAGCATCTTAGAATAATATTCTGTTTTGAGCTCTTTTAAAGAGAAATTATACATTAAACGTAGATACTTTCGATTTTTAAAAATATTAATACTTTAAGTTATTGATTTTTTGTTGTTAATTATTATAATAAATGACGTTTTCAGTTTTTTTAAACTAAGCTCAATTTTAGAATTTTTAAATTTTATTTGTTCCAGTCAAGCAATAAAAAAAATCCCACAATCCAAAATCCACAATCTCGGTAGGCCACTCTATCCTTCCTCTGTCGAACTCGGATACTTGATCAAGAGCTGATCGCTGTTTTCTACGAGACATAACTGATCGTTTTTTGAAAAAACCACAAGAAAAACACAATTGCCGAACTTGAAATCGTCGAAATCTTCAAGCCTTAAATAGCGCTTTGAGGTGGCGCCCCAGGCGTGCGTGGTGTGTGTCTGCACTGAAATTCTAATCATTTGCATATCTCGCCTCCGCTAATGCATGCTGTAAATTTCATGTTATTTACGTGCTTCCTTCAGGGTGTTGCATTTATGGTGGCCAGCAGTGTAATTACGACTTGGACAGTTATTTAAAGACATCAACGCGAGCGGAGCCCCGGGTAAAAGCTAGTATGGTATAAAAAATGAATTATAAAGAAGTACATGCACGCACACTGACTAAAATACGAAACGATAATTGAATATTTAATTAAATAAAATAGGGAAATAAAAAAGCAAACATTATTCAATTGGCCTTAAAATTTTTCATTTTTCGATTATTCTTCGCCGTTAAAACTTCTTCAATGCGCTATTTTGAATAATTATTTAAGCATATATTCCCGAATGTAATGAATATTTTTTTAATATGAAAATGCATGTGTGTGTTATAGTTTACGGAAGATGAATGAAATGAATGTAAGGATTCCACAATTCACGTAATTCCAGATATGCTTCTGAAATGCTTGTAAAGTAAGATAATTGGCTATCTCTCAACTTTAAGATATTTTAACTCGATTCTTTTTGATAAACAAATTAAAAATAAAATGTTGCGTTGAAAGGATTTTCATAACACTCTGTGAGCATTTTTAAACCTCCCTTATCCAGGAGTCTCAAATATTTTTCCCTTCGACATTTTCTGAAACGAAATGGATTTTTTTATCTACAACAAATCTATATTTGTAATCGTAGCATTCAAATTTTATATTATGAACGCAATATTCGGCTATCTACTTTAAAACGTGATACTCTTCTATATAAATAGCATCTGATTTATTTTTAAATTCCCTAGGGATTGTCTTTTTCGAAGTTTGTATCAACTGTTCATCTTTTGAGAAAGAAAAAAACTAACTATATAAGCACACAAGTGGGAAGGCTAATTATTACTCAAACCCCGCGGGAAACATCTCTTGTTTGATGACGTGATTTCTTTAGGGGTGTGTATGTCGCGGACTATTGAATCTCGACCGACCCTGTCCAAACACGATTTCCGACGAAAGACGAAAAAAGCCAAATGAGCGTTACATTCCCGAGCTTTAGAATTCGCTTAAAAATTATTAAACGAATGTTTTCTTTATAAAAGATTGCCTGATTTGATGTGATTTTATATACTGGATATATAAATATCTAAAGTATACTGTGTGAAATGTCACAATTTATTTCTAATGGGTGGAAACTAAGTCTTATGCCAATTGTTTCGTGCGTGTAGCAAACGTTGACTCGTCTACTTATCTTAGCAAGGATTATTGCTTTTCTACTGTGTGAAACAAGAAATCCTGTTCTGATTTTAAAGGTTGATTCCAGAGGGATTATTGCTTTTCTACTGTGTGAAACAAGAAATCCTGTTCTGATTTTAAAGGTTGATTCCAGAGGGAGCAGTAGCGCACACAAGAATTTTTCAAGGGGGAATCCATGGTCGAAAGTCCCCCAACTCGTACCATACCTCAAGGGAGCACCAATTGATTCTTCTGATTTTGATGATTTTGAAAAAAGAAACAATAAGAAGTAAATTATTGAATTAATAATTAGCATTAATTAATAAAACAGATTGTTATTTACAAGTACTTAATTAAATTTTACGTTATATATGTAGGATTATCATCAATCGGAAAAAAAAAACTCAAGGGCTTTGGGGGGTGTCCGGAGTGTGCGCCACTGAGAGGGAGAGTAATTCTTTTTAAAAAGTGCAGAGAGATGCATTTGGGAAAAAAAAGTGAGAATATAATTATAGGTGTGAATATGCATGGTACAAGAGGAGAAGGAAGTAACAGAGAATAAACAAGTGCGAGTTTTTTTATTTGCATGGGCGGATACTGTCGCTCTTTTGAACAGATTAAAAAGTGTAGTATGTTTTTTTCTTTCAAATCCTTATTGTCTCGGCTTGTGTTGCTTCGTAGTGTCTTCTTAGTAAGCTTGAATGAATCAATCTTCCTCACAATATTCCTCAGTCCGTAAATTAAAATTTTTCAATTTAAAACAAATCTAAAAATTAAAAAAAAATTTTACTATTCGGCAGATACTTCATTTCGGTATTTTTCGACTTGCATCATGTGACACCTGTTGCTTCACTTCGGGTTATTCTTGAACATATTCACGAAGGGAATTGAGTCTTTTCGTCTCCTTCTCCTCGTTTGAATGTACATAAAATGTCTGCTGGGGAAAAATCCTTGGGAGATGAATGACGAATGAGGGCCCCCATCTCCAAATTCATCGAAGCGACCTTTTGATCCGTTAAGTGCGTAATTAAATCAGATTCGAATGAATTAGTGACTCTGGCATAGGGGCCTCGAGTGTGCCACAGTCACTCATCCGCGATTCAAAAATAATGAGCGGCCGTAATTAATTTCTTCGCCAAACAATATTCGGGGAATTTTTCCTAACGGGATAGTCAAATAGTGATAGAGGTATCGTTCTGGGAAGCTCCTCACTCTTTCTCCGGTAATTAATAAGAAAGACTAAAATAATATTATCCGCGGAGCTAGTTTTTTATAGAATCTTTGGGTAAACTTGTTCTTAATTATTTTTCTTCTTTTACTGAATGTGCTACCGTGTTTTACGTGGTGTGTTTGAAAAAACTGCAAGTGCTGTAGTTGAGCAGGTTGCTTTGGTAAATGGATACTTTGAGGATGTGCACAGCGTTTTATGAACATATTAATATTTAAAAATGTTTTATTGTAAAAAATTGTTAGTTTGGGAAATTTCCAACTCTTGTCTTCGGATCGTTTGAGGAGCAAGGGAAATAAATCTCTAAATAATAGACAATGAATAGGAGTGACCTTGATTGTGAAGTTACCTGAACTTGGCGGCAAATATAGATGCATAAAGATAAATAAGATATCTTCCCTAAAATAAGAATAATGAAACAAACTAATTGTGTCCCTTTTTGGAGTACTAAAAAAAATACAAATACTCTAGTTTTGTTTTAAAATATTTGGGTCGATTATATGATTCGTGTCGTTGCAATTGATACTTTTAAAAACAGGTCCAAAACATAAATTTAAGAATTTTTGGATCAAATGAGTTTATTTTTCAAAATAAAAATCTCATTCATATTTCGATCATCTTTCATCTTCCTTTCTGCTTTCGAAGTAGATTATGTGATGTAGTATTTTTGAAAGGAATTAATTTACCTTAAAAATACAACCATAACGGTTAATATGGAGGGCTAGATTTTAATTTTTGGTAAATCAGAAGATTACGCTGATTTTTATAAAGATTCTAATGATTACAAATATTTTAACCCCCTCTTTGCGTATCTCTGCCTATAGTAACCAAAACAACCCAAGCACTCGAAAATAGTTGTTATAACAAATATGCCGTCAGAGTAAAAAAGAAAATCGCGTGATATAAGAAATATGATGAGTCCGGAGATGAACGTGGTATCAAACTCATAATTAATTAATGTAAATAAATTTTTAACGACAATTGGAACAAGTTAAAAAGACGTAATGAGCGTAAAAAAGCCCCAGTATATAATAATTATACAATCAAATTGCTTTATTGTTACTCAACTATTCTGTTTAAATTATTTATTTTTAAAAAACTATGCGATGTCCTCTTTGGACAAATAACATTGGATGGACATGTTTAATTTTTTTATTAGTTTGACTATATTTTATATGAATATTTTTAAATCTACTCTTAATTTTTTTTAAAATGAGAACATTTTGTTATCGCAGGTTTTGTCATATAACATTACTCTTTAAATTCTACGCGTAAAGAACTTTCATCACATTTCAGCTAAACCTATAAATTTCTATTTGGAATATTTCCGTCCAATGTGAACGAATTAACACATCAGGTGGCTGTTTGTTTGTTAATGTAGAAATTAGAAGTCACACGTGGGCTTCAGGTGCCGGGCGTGATCATTTGGAGCCTTGACAGATTTAACACTGGCATCAGGTTTCCAACCCACGACTCCCTGCATACGACCAGTATCACTCACTTTAATGCTGATATTATATTAAATGAATGTCCATCAGCCCCTCTACACGGCGTGTCTTTGGAGGCACCAGAATTCGAACCCCTGACTTGACAGAAACACTGACAGCCACGAACATGACCACTCGGCCACAATTAATGTATCCATCTGTAAATTCCATTATTGAAATCTGGGGTGGGGGGAGGGGATACATCGAATCTAAATTTATTTAAGCGAATGCTCAATTTCCCTTGTCCATTCACGCTTAAATAATCTCGTATTAAAATGACGACATGTATTCCTGAGTTGGAAACATTTGAACTAAAAGGTAATTCCTCATGAAAGGAGACAGGAAACTATTCTAGTACATGAAATTAATTATTTCGTAGCTTTAGAAATTAGCCCGAGCGATGAAAAAGAAAAAGGAACGAAAGAAGAAAAAATGAAGTTTTTTTTGAATAATTTAAATGTAATTAAAGAAGTAATGGATACGTTAAATATTTGATGTGTGGTTGAATTAATTAGATTTGAGCATCTGTCTCTACATTTATCTAAGCCTTTGTTTTCGATTAGCAACCGAACGTCTATGGTGGCTAATTGGGGGAAGAAATAATAATAAAAAAAATTATTCCTTAAAAACAGCATTACAATAGTTTTTGCAAATCTACTTACCAAAGTAGGAATTGATTATTTCGTACACGCTATTTATTTCTATAGTTTTTTAATTTGATAACGCGCGCTTTTTCTCTTTCTAGTATTTCGTTCAGCTCTTTCCTTTATTTCAATCATTCTTCTGTGGTTTTAGTAAATGCATTCGTTTCTTCGTGCGAAAACTGATTGATATGAAATATAAATTTTGGCTCGAAAACAGCGATTTCGAGAGAAAAAGTCTTCCGAATAATTCTCGCAACCAAGATAAATAATTATGCGCAATGAATGACTTTGAAACCGATTTCCATTTTATAACTGAATGTGCATTTTTGGGATAAAGCAATGTTTTCAATATTTTATTTTCGGAAGAGGTAGCCAATTGCATTATATATAGAGATGTATTGTTTTGATTTTAAGAAAACCTGAAATATGTGAAATTATGAAACGAGACATTAAACGCCTGACATATTTTTCTACTTTTCCTGTCATTGGATTATTTCATTCGCAGAACTTTTGGGGAAGGATAACAGCGCGTTGCAATTTTTTATTGTAATGAAGTGAAGAGAGAAAGACTCTCGCCTCACTTCCACATTATGCCCATGCGCGATAGATTTAACGTGCCTCTCTCTACACGACGGTTGTTTTGTCGTCGGACGTTACGTAACGTGATTCTAATTAAGTTTCTTTTACGTTCCATATCACGGTTAGATAATGAGAATTGCGTTCAAGATCAATTTTTCTTATGAATAACATATTCCTTATCTATCAATCCACCCATTGTTGCTTTAACTGTTTGTGTGTTATCAAGTCAAAGGCATAAATTCTAGTCGAAAATTATGTTTTGAATCCTATATGCATACTATTTTTGATTTTAAGCAAACTGGGGCTTTTTACACTCATAAACAAAAAGATATGAGCAAAAAAGACGAGTGTCTGATTTATTAAAGTGCGTATCACATAAAACAGAACTACTTCTCCAACCGGTGAGTAGTATTTGTTTTTGTTGTTACACAGTTTTATGGGGGAATCGAT